>ONZH01020854.1:0-186897 GCA_900303285.1 Rhinella marina | reverse complement strand
CATCCCTTTTTTTTTCCTGAGGATAGGTCATCAGTAGTGTTGCGCAAACTTGTGTTTTTCACGTTGGGCGTACAAGGTTCGGGTTATCTAAGAATCCCATTATCTAAGATCCACGGACCATAACTGAATTCTGTGACGGCATGCACCACGTAACCCTAGAAGAGGCATTCCGTCATAATAGAAGTCTACGCTGGCGAAAGACTTCTATTATGACGGAATGCCACTTATAGGGTTACGTGGTGCATGCCGTCATAGAATTCTGTCATGGTCCGTGGTAGCGGAATCCATAACAGGATTCTTTGATAACCCGAACCTGTACGCCGAACTTGAAAACACAAGTTTGCTCAACACTAGTCATTAGTATTAAAGTCTTGGAAAACCCTTTTAAGCAAATAGACACCATTCCCCTGCCTTTAACCCCGTACTAAAAAAAAAAAAAAAAAATTACATTACAACCCTTCAACATACAGTCCCATGTAAAAAAAATAAATAAATTACATCATTCCCCTTTAAACATACAGTCCCATGTAAAATTCATCACTCCCCACCCTTCAGCCCCTCTAACATACAGTCCCATGTAAATCACATCACTTCCCTCTCTTCACTGCAGGCTCCTCCAAAATACAGTCCCATGTAGCATCACTCCCTTCTCTTTAGCCCCTTTTAACATGCAGTCCCATTAAAAATTGACCTCTTCCCACCCTTCAGCCCCTCTAACATACAGTCCCATGTAAATAACATCACTTCCCTTTCTTCACTTAAGCCTCCTCCAAAATACAGTCCCATGTAGCATCACTCCCTCTCTTTAGCCCCTTCCAACATGCAGTCCCATGTAAAATTCATCACTCCCCCCCTTCAGCCACCTGAAAGATGGCCCCAAATTAAAAAATTTCATATACACACACTAAACAGCAACTACTGCTCCCTTTCCACTTACTTGCCCTGAAGTTTCTCCAGCCATCGCGAGGCCCCGCCTCTTCCTGTGACATCACACCTACCGGGAGCCACTCCATTCTAGTCAGTACTGCTTGAGCAGGGCGGGAGGTGATTCACCTTGTTATGTCATTTTTTATTATTATACAATGCATGCATTGCGAGGAATTCAGAAGGCGCAGTGTGTGGAGTAATGTACGCCTCTAGTACAGTAATGTAGAAGTGCAGTCTCTCGTTCCCTGCATGTATCTGATGAGACAGACTGACCTCCAGTCTGTGATTGGTAAACTAGGCAAGCACACCCTGGCATCCACTGTCCAATTATACAGGTAAGGCGGACTCTGTGTGTCCTGTCTGTGGCTGTGTAATACAGAAGGAGCAGACTCTGGTGTCCTGTCTGTGGCTGTATAAAACAGGAGGAGCAGACCCTGGTGTCCTGTCTGTGGCTGTATAAAACAGGAGGAGCAGACCCTGGTGTCCTGTCTGTGGCTGTATAATACAGGAGGAGCAGACCCTGGTGTCCTGTCTGTGGCTGTATAATACAGGAGGAGCAGACCCTGGTGTCCTGTCTGTGGCTGTATAATACAGGAGGAGCAGACCCTGGTGTCCTGTCTGTGCTGTATAATACAGGAGGAGCAGACCCTGGTGTCCTGTCTGTGGCTGTATAATACAGGAGGAGCAGACCCTGGTGTCCTGTCTGTGGCTGTATAATACAGGAGGAGACAGACTCCTGTCTGTGGCTGTATAATACAGGAGGAGCAGACCCTGGTGTCCTGTCTGTGGCTGTATAATACAGGAGGAGCAGACCCTGGTGTCCTGTCTGTGGCTGTATAATACAGGAGGAGCAGACCCTGGTGTCCTGTCTGTGGCTGTATATACAGGAGGAGCACAGACCCTGGTGTCCTGTCTGTGGCTGTATAATACAGGAGGAGCAGACCCTGGTGTCCTGTCTGTGGCTATGTATAATACAGGAGGAGCAGACCCTGGTGTCCTGTCTGTGGCTGTATAATACAGGAGGAGCAGACCCTGGTGTCCTGTCTGTGGCTGTATAATACAGGAGGAGCAGACCCTGGTGTCCTGTCTGTGGCTGTATAATACAGGAGGAGCAGACCCTGGTGTCCTGTCTGTGGCTGTATAATACAGGAGGAGCAGACCCTGGTGTCCTGTCTGTGGCTGTATAATACAGGAGGAGCAGACCCTGGTGTCCTGTCTGTGGCTGTATAATACAGGAGGAGCAGACCCTGGTGTCCTGTCTGTGGCTGTATAATACAGGAGGAGCAACCAGACCCTGGTGTCCTGTCTGTGGCTGTATAATACAGGAGGAGCAGACCCTGGTGTCCTGTCTGTGGCTGTATAATACAGGAGGAGCAGACCCTGGTGTCCTGTCTGTGGCTGTATAATACAGGAGGAGCAGACCCTGGTGTCCTGTCTGTGGCTGTATAATACAGGAGGAGCAGACCCTGGTGTCCTGTCTGTGGCTGTATAATACAGGAGGAGCAGACCCTGGTGTCCTGTCTGTGGCTGTATAATACAGGAGGAGCAGACCCTGGTGTTCTGTCTGTGGCTGTATAATACAGGAGGAGCAGACCCTGGTGTCCTGTCTGTGGCTGTATAATACAGGAGGAGCAGACCCTGGTGTCCTGTCTGTGGCTGTATAATACAGGAGGAGCAGACCCTGGTGTCCTGTCTGTGGCTGTATAATACAGGAGGAGCAGACCCTGGTGTCCTGTCTGTGGCTGTATAATACAGGAGGAGCAGACCCTGGTGTCCTGTCTGTGGCTGTATAATACAGGAGGAGCAGACCCTGGTGTCCTGTCTGTGGCTGTATAATACAGGAGGAGCAGACCCTGGTGTCCTGTCTGTGCTGTATAATACAGGAGGAGCAGACCCTGGTGTCCTGTCTGTGGCTGTATAATACAGGAGGAGCAGACCCTGGTGTCCTGTCTGTGGCTGTATAATACAGGAGACAGACCTGGTGTTCTGTCCTGTTATACAGGAGGAGCAGACCCTGGTGTCCTGTCTGTGGCTGTATAATACAGGAGGAGCAGACCCTGGTGTCCTGTCTGTGGCTGTATAATACAGGAGGAGCAGACCCTGGTGTCCTGTCTGTGGCTGTATAATACAGGAGGAGCAGACCCTGGTGTCCTGTCTGTGGCTGTATAATACAGGAGGAGCAGACCCTGGTGTCCTCCTGTCTGTGGCTGTATAATACAGGAGGAGCAGACCCTGGTGTCCTGTCTGTGGCTGTATAATACAGGAGGAGCAGACCCTGGTGTCCTGTCTGTGGCTGTATAATACAGGAGGAGCAGACCCTGGTGTCCTGTCTGTGGCTGTATAATACAGGAGGAGCAGACCCTGGTGTCCTGTCTGTGGCTGTATAATACAGGAGGAGCAGACCCTGGTGTCCTGTCTGTGGCTGTATAATACAGGAGGAGCAGACCCTGGTGTCCTGTCTGTGGCTGTATAATACAGGAGGAGCAGACCCTGTGTCCTGTCTGTGCTGTATAATACAGAGGAGCAGACTGGTGTCCTGTCTGTGCTGTATAATACAGGAGGAGCAGACCCTGGTGTCCTGTCTGTGGCTGTATAATACAGGAGGAGCAGACCCTGGTGTCCTGTCTGTGGCTGTATAATACAGGAGGAGCAGACCCTGGTGTCCTGTCTGTGGCTGTATAATACAGGAGGAGCAGGACCCTGGTGTCCTGTCTGTGGCTGTATAATACAGGAGAGCAGACCCTGGTGTCCTGTCTGTGGCTGTATAATACAGGAGGAGCAGACCCTGGTGTCCTGTCTGTGTGGCTGTATAATACAGGAGGAGCAGACCCTGGTGTCCTGTCTGTGGCTGTATAATACAGGAGGAGCAGACCCTGGTGTCCTGTCTGTGGCTGTATAATACAGGAGGAGCAGACTCTGGTGTCCTGTCTGTGGCTGTATAATACAGGAGGAGCAGACCCTGGTGTCCTGTCTGTGGCTGTATAATACAGGAGGAGCAGACCCTGGTGTCCTGTCTGTGGCTGTATAATACAGGAGGAGCAGACTCCGGTGTCCTGTCTGTGGCTGTATAATACAGGAGGAGCAGACCCTGGTGTCCTGTCTGTGGCTGTATAATACAGGGGAGCAGACCCTGGTGTCCTGTCTGTGGCTGTATAATACAGGAGGAGCAGACCCTGGTGTCCTGTCTGTGGCTGTATAATACAGAGAGAGCAGACCCTGGTGTCCTGTCTGTGGCTGTATAATACAGGAGGAGCAGACCCTGGTGTCCTGTCTGTGGCTGTATAATACAGGAGGAGCAGACCTGGTGTCCTGTCTGTGGCTGTATAATACAGGAGGAGCAGACCCTGGTGTCCTGTCTGTGGCTGTATTAATACAGGAGGAGCAGACCTGGTGTCCTGTCTGTGGCTGTATAATACAGGAGGAGCAGACCCTGGTGTCCTGTCTGTGGCTGTATAATACAGGAGGAGCAGACCCTGGTGTCCTGTCTGTGGCTGTATAATACAGGAGGAGCAGACCCTGGTGTCCTGTCTGTGGCTGTATAATACAGGAGGAGCAGACCTGGTGTCCTGTCTGTGGCTGTATAATACAGAGGAGCAGACCCTGTGTCCTGTCTGTGGCTGTATAATACAGGAGGAGCAGACCCTGGTGTCCTGTCTGTGGCTGTATAATACAGGAGGAGCAGACCTGGTGTCCTGTCTGTGGCTGTATAATACAGGAGGAGCAGACCCTGGTGTCCTGTCTGTGGCTGTATAATACAGGAGCAGACCCTGGTGTCCTGTCTGTGCTGTATAATACAGGAGGAGCAGACCTGGTGTCCTGTCTGTGGCTGTATAATACAGGAGGAGCAGACCCTGGTGTCCTGTCTGTGGCTGTATAATACAGGAGGAGCAGACCCTGGTGTCCTGTCTGTGGCTGTATAATACAGGAGGAGCAGACCCTGGTGGTGTCCTGTCTGTGGCTGTATAATACAGGAGGAGCAGACCCTGTGTCCTGTCTGTGGCTGTATAATACAGGAGGAGCAACCCTGGTGTGTGGCTGTATAATACAGGAGAGCAGACCCTGTGTGTCCTGTATGTGGCTTATAATACAGGAGGAGCAGACCCTGGTGTCCTGTCTGTGGCTATAATACAGGAGGAGCAGACCCTGGTGTCCTGTCTGTGCTGTATAATACAGGAGGAGCAGAGACCCTGGTGTCCTGTCTGTGGCTGTATAATACAGGAGGAGCAGACCCTTGGTTGTCCTGTCTGTGGCTGTATAATACAGGGGAGCAGACCTGGTGTCCTGTCTGTGGCTGTGTAATACAGGAGGAGCAGACCTGGTGTGTCCTGTCTGTGGCTGTATAATACAGGAGGAGCAGACCCTGGTGTCCTGTCTGTGGCTGTATAATACAGAGGAGCAGACCCTGGTGTCCTGTCTGTGGCTGTATAATACAGGAGGAGCAGGACTCTGGTCCTGTCTGTGGCTGTATAATACAGGAGGAGCAGACCTCTGTGTGTCTGTCTGGGCTGTATAATACAGGAGGAGCAGACCCTGGTGTCCTGTATGTGCTGTATAATACAGGAGGAGCAGACTCTGGTGTCCTGTCTGTGGCTGTATAATACAGGAGGAGCAGACCCTGGTGTCCTGTCTGTGGCTGTATATATACAGGAGGAGCAGACTCTGGTGTCTGTCTGTGGCTGTATAATACAGGAGGAGCAGACTCTGGTGTCCTGTCTGTGGCTGTATAATACAGAAGAAGCAGACCCTGGTGTCCTGTCTGTGGCTGTATAATACAGGAGGAGCAGACCCTGGTTCTGTCTGTGGCTGTATTAATACAGGAGGAGCAGACTCTGTCTGTCTGTGGCTGTATAATACAGAGGAGCAGACCCTGGTGTCCTGTCTGTGGCTGTATAATACAGGAGGAGCAGACCCTGGTGTCCTGTCTGTGGCTGTATAATACAGGAGGAGCAGACCCTGGTGTCCTGTCTTGTGGTATTGTATAAATACAGGAGGAGCAGACTCTGGTGTGAAATCTGTGGCTGTATAATACAGGAGGAGCAGACCCTGGTGTCCTGTCTGTGGCTGTATAATACAGGAGGAGGGTGTGTCCTGTCTGTGGCTGTATAAATACAGGAGGAGCAGACCCTGGTGTCCTGTCTGTGGCTGTAACATAATACAGAGGAGCAGACTCCGTGTTCTGTCTGTGGCTTATAAATACAGGAGGAGCAGACCCTGGTGTCCTGTCTGTGGCTAGTTAACATAATACAGGAGGAGCAGACTCCGTGTTTCTGTCTGTGGCTGTATAATACAGGAGGAGCAGACCCTGTGTCCTGTCTGTGGCTAGTTAACTAATACAGGAGGAGCAGATATAATACAGGAGAGACCCTGGTGTCCTGTCTGTGGCTAGTTAACATAATACAGGAGGAGCAGACTCCGGTGTTCTGTCTGTGGCTATATAATACAGGAGGAGCAGACCCTGGTGTCCTGTCTGTGGCTAGTTAACATAATACACTACCGGAAAATGAAAATAAAACACCTGGAAAACTTAATGTGATTGAGCCGAGACTGCTAAAGTATAAACTGCCAGTGATGCTTAGTTAATGATCGCACAACTAAGGTGGTGCCCCTTTATTTTGAGTTCTGTAGTTGGGTGCGTGCTTATCCAGGTTCACATTAATACTGGGTGGTATCTCCCTTTGCTGCAACGCAGGCTGCCAACCTTGCATGGTATCAAGCTCTTTCAACCAGGTCAGCCACGATGGTTGTTGGCTGCAGTGCATTGGAGATCTGTTGCTCCAGATGTTCTCAATGAGATGGGATGGATGGTAAGAGATTTGACAATTTAGCTAGCCAGGGGAACTGCTGGATATCCCAAGAGTATGTTGTATAGTGCGGGCAGTGTGTAGACCAGCGTTATCATGTTGGAACACCCATGTCTCCTAACTAATTCACAGAAGGCAGTAGGACTGCTTCCATGATGTCTTGGATATACCGAAGGCTGGTCAATGTTCCCTCCACAAATACCAGACAGGATCAGTCATGGTAGCTGATGGTGCTCAACACCTTGATACTTGATGTTGGTCTTGTGTTTCTTAGCACTATGCATGATGGTAGTAGGCGCTCTCTAGTCCACCTGCAAACTCTAATGCAGCTATCAGCCATCATTATACTGAAGCAGAACCTTCTTTCAGCACTGAACACTATTGTTTGCCATTCATGCCACCAATAGGCTTTCTTGCTTCACCGGTGCAGGTGCTCTTGGATATGATTAGAGGTCAATGGCAAACAAGCTAGTGGAGTGCGTGAATGCAGTCCTGCTTCAAGTAGACTGTTTCTTATGTTCCAAGTGTTCACTACAGGGGCTACTGCAGAACCAATTTGTGATGCTGTGGCTGTCCTTTCAGATACAGCAGTTCTTCTATGGCCATCTTGGTGTGCCTCGGTCTGTCAGTACCATCCAGAACCCATTACTTGTATGATTGCCCTTGTTTGAGCACTGTCAACCACTTCTTGAAGTCCCGCTGTTTGGCCCTTTTCAAAGTCTCTTAAAAGTGGTGCTCGCCTTGGTCTAGCAGACACAGTGAACACTTCAACAATACCCTATCAACAGTACTGTAAGAGAGAAGACGAAAAACAGTGCCGCCAGACAAGTCTGTGAAGCATCTTTATGTAATGTAAGGACCTTGAAACTTTGATACTTGATGTAACACCCTCCAGAACTGCTATAGTGTAAATTATATTATGGTAGCGTATAATACAGGCTTGATGTCCTGTGTGTGGTTATTATAACATGGAAAGAGCAGATCTGCTATCCTGTATAGTGATTATAATACATGAGCAGCATGATCTGGTGTGCTTTTGTGTCCAATTATAATACAGAAGGAATAATCTGTGGTGAGGTGTTTGGTTTTGGCTTATCTGTGTCCATTATTTTAAACCATTCCTTCACAACTGGGGCAAGTTCAGTCTGTAATGAAGCCAATATTTAGGCCACCTGCACACGAGTGTGGGTGAACGCACATAAGATCTGCATGAATCCTCATGGAGATGTATGTGCGTTTCTGCAGCATATCTGCACCAGAATCCGCAATTTCTAACGGCGTTTTTGGGGCGGATTTCATGTGGTTTTTCTGCAGATCTCACTCCTTCATTGAAAATGGTAAAATCTGCAGCTAAAACTGCAAACATCATTGACGTGCTATTAAATTTGAAAACAACAATGCAGGTCAATTTCTTCACTGAAAAAATCTGCAAAGTGTATTCGAGATTAGTGTAATCTCACACACTTTGCTGGTACTGTAATACACTGCGGTTTTTCCGCATTCCGAAATTCTTGCAGGAAAAACGCTCATTCTGCTATGTGTTCAGGTGGCCTTAGTGCAAAGTGAAGGGACAAGGGCAAGGATTGAGTGCAAAGTAAAAGTAACAGTAGTTGAACTGAACTGGGGACAGACTCAGCTTGGAGTATTTAGAGGGCCAGGACACCTAAGAGTAGATTCTGTATCCACTGCTGGTCTTCATGCATAATTCTTGCGCTTTAGGAAGGAGGAAAGTTACTCTAAATATACCAGTCGCTGTACTGCAGCTGGTAGGTCAAGAACCAGGACACAGAGGGCTTCTGGATTGCAACCTCTAAAGTGGTTAAAGAGGTTGTCCTACAAAAAATATTCTACAGTTTTCAAACCAGCACCTAGATCTGAATAATTTTGTAATTGCATGTATTTAAAAACTTAGCCACTGAGTTATACTATAAAATCTATCTGTATACAGCCACCTGCCGTTTTTTTTAATTTTATTTCTTTGTCTGGCTCCCTGAGATGGCCGCACATGCTCAGTTTCATCCTTCAACTGCCTTCTGAGCTGTGATAGGGAGAGCATGGATCCTATGTCTCTTCATTGCCTGCAGCTACTGTTGTAAAGCTTTTAACCCCTTCAGCCAGAACACACACATTGCTCATGTTTTATCAGAAAGAATCCAGGGAGAGAGCACAGAACAGGATCCGGCAGAGCGGGTTGAGGGGCGTGGCCAGCACAGTGACATCTGGTGCGCAGACTCTTATCTGCTTGTGCAGGAATATGAGAAGAGGAGGGAGGGAAGCTGACATCACAGGTCTTGTGATCCTGAGTGAAATCTGAGAAACCAGCAAGTTTAGAAGCACAAAGTGCTGGAAAAGCTGTTATATTGGATTAGTTAGAAACATACAAAGGACAAAAAAATAACTCGGACAACCCCTTTAAGCTGCCAACTTGATCTAAAACTAACAGGGCAATTGGAGCAATGAATGGGGAGATCTCTGGATCCATGTGAGGTACAAGGCTGGTTGTCATGTACTATATGATGTCTCATTTTCATTTTAATGTTCTATGTACATATATTTTTGTAATATGTATACTTTCATTTTTTCTTTTTTGTCACTCTCTTTTTGCATGGAGAAATGGGAGTATTCAGAAGGATACAAGGATCTGTAAAAGAACATTATGATGGAGACTGACAAACCTCTTACATCACTGGGTATGAAAAGACTTTCATTGTTAGCAAAGGAGAGAGCAGTACTGTGGTGTCTGATTATCACTGATGTCTCAATGTATCTTTCCAGTTCTCATTGCCATTTGAGTTCTCCTGTAAGTTCTTCCTAGGAGGTTACTTTTGCCATGTGTTACTTTTTGCCAGATTGTTGCCATAACTAGAAATTCAGGAGAACCTGATATGTGAAAGGTTGATCCCCTCACCCCCGGTATCTCAGTGTTTCCTTTTCTAGAAACTTTGCCTTCTCTCTTACTTGAATTATTTGACTTGCTGCATTCTTCGGTTCAGTTAGCTATTACCTCATTACTCATATACTGTATGTTCTTTAACTTCTTGGACAACCAGTCTTCTGATTAGTCCAGGTTATGAAACCTCCAGTATTGTGCATTTACATCCAATGTCCCCTGGCTCAGTGATAAAGGGGGCCATATACAAGCATTTATGGTCACAGTAAGAAAAACATTGTCCATTCTTAGAATTTAAAGGTGGCCATACACTTTCAGTACCTGTCCTGCTAATCCTAACAAAACCCCATACACATGCACATTCGTTTTGGATGAGCGGGCATGTGATGAGGACTGGGCTGATGACAGACAACCTGCCTGATTTCCTTCTCACCCCGTCAGATGCCAAATAAATGTTTTCTGAACATCTCATACACATTAGATGGTTGGACTGTCTCAAGGTGCAGTGACGCTTGTCGGAGTCATCTACACCTTCCACTTGCATTGGCTGTGTTCTTCTTCTACAGCATTCGGAGCATGGATTCTGTATACTTTCTATGGATCCGTACTCCACATGCCGCAGAGACGATGCAAGCAAAATATAGATTGCTCTGAGACATTTTGCTGCACCTTCTGTACTTTGCATAAAGATTGAGGTACCCTTTATACATATTAGGTAGCAATATATCCGTGTTGGACTTGTATGGAGTAGGCAGAACATGTGGAATGGGCAATGTTAGGTTGAAGGCTACCTAAAGTAAATTCAAAGATTTATAGCAAAACTAAAGCTACTACTGGAAATTAAATAAAATGATTCCGTTTTTCTTCCAGACGGCTCACCAGACAGATGTTCTAATCTTCCTTCCTCCCAAGATTTTCAAGATGATGAGGTAAATGGAACTTCTCATTCCAACGAATTCTTTCTTTGTGTTGCGACTTCATGCTTTTATCATTTTTATGTTTTAAAATAGGATGATAGCCTTCAGAGTTTGCACATTATTATTAAAGAAGAGATTAAAAATGAAGAAGAAGAGATTCCTGTTTGCATTGAACAGTATGAAGCAACTAGAGATATGGATGGAGGTGAGTGCTGACCATTAACCATGATTTTCCCATGCTGTTCATATTACCATACAGCAGGGCTGGCCAACCTGAGGCTCTCCAGCTGTTGTAAAACTACAACTCCCACCATGCCCTGCTGTAGGCTGATAGCTGTAGGCAGACTGGGGCATGCTGGGAGTTGTAGTTTGCAACAGCTGGAGAGCCACAGGTTGGCCAGCCCTGCCATACAGTATATATTCATGGTGGCAGCTGTAACATACCACTGACACCCTGCTGCAGCGGCCATGGTGGGAGTTAGCTCCAGCGACTGCAGCATCTAAGGCCCCTTGCAGACGAGCGTGTGACACGCGCGTCTTCCGCATCGCAGCCCCTGGCCTGACCTCCCAGCACCGACGGGGTTACATAGCATTATACTGATTTATGATGCTATGTAACCCTTACAGTTCTGGAATGTGTTGGATAACACTAACATAATGCTGTTAGTGTTATCCAATACATTCCAGAACTGTAAGGGTTACATAGCATCAAAAATCAGTATAATGCTATGTGACCCCGGTCAGTGCCGGGAGTTCAAGCCAGGGGCTGCGATGCGGAAGGCGTGCATGTCACACGCTCGTCTGCAAGGAGCCAAAGTCTTTAAACAGGTAAGAGAGAGTTTGCAGATGTGCTTACATGATAGCCACAGGTCTGTCATTATTTCTACTCTTATTAAGCCACAGCAAGGCATGATTCATTGCAGTGAAGTTCCCCTAGTGGTAATAAGAAGTTAAAGCGAACTTGTCGCCATGAACATGCAGGAAACATATTTAATAGGGTGTCAGTTAGCCTCTTTTACAGCTCCTTCACACATTAGGCATGTGCCGGCTACCAACACATGTGCTATTTTGTGGGTGGTTCTGCAGACCATGGCAGGTATCACAGGGTCAACCTCTAATTTAGGGCATGTTCGCACATACCCACAGCATAAACATGGTGCTTGTAGGTACAGTTTATTGGCTAAAATATGGTTTCCTGTAATCGTATAGTTGACTTTTCCAGAATTTTGTCATAACTTTCTTTGTTGGTCTAAAAACGGTCAAAAATGAGTTAGTATATCAGGGGTCAACTCAGTGCAAATGAGATTAGTAAAGATGGTCTCTCACTATGCTGAAGCTCAGAAGAGTCATGTGACCATGACAAATTTCCAAGTCCTCCATACTTTTATATGTATATAAATCTATATTGTATTTCCAACAGATGAAGATCAGGAGGACAGCAGGAGCTCCTCGGATAGCCAACTTTCTTTCACTTTGAATGTAAGATAGAAGATGGTGACTTCATCAGTATTCCATTCAGTCCTTCAGGACACGGATCTCTCTGATCAGGATGAATGTGTTGACAGTAATGTGGAGACTATACACTGTGGTAGCAATGGTGGTAAAATGTTTCCATGCACTGAATGTGATAAATGTTTTACCCAGCATGCAGCACTTATTAGGCATCAAAGAAGTCACACAGGAGAGAAACCCTTTCCATGCTCTGAATGCGGTAAATCCTTTACACGCAAATCAATCCTTGTGGAGCATATGAGAATTCATACAGGGGAGAAACCATTTTTGTGTGGTGAATGTGGTAGACGTTTTACCCAGAAGTCCAGTTTTGCTGTGCACCAGCGTATCCATGCAAAAGAGGAATCATTTATTTGTTCCTATTGCGGGCAAGGTTTTACAGAGAGGTTGAATAGTTACACAAAGGGGGAAGAGATCTCTTGTGTTTACTGCAGAGAGAAGGCTACACAGAAGCCAGATTCTGTAGAACACGACGTAAACAAGAAGCCATTCACGTGTTCTGAGTGTGGCAGGTGTTTTACTAACAAATCTAAACTTAACACGCATGAGAAAATTCACAACGGTGAAAAGCCATATTCATGTTCTGAGTGCAAAAAATCTTTTTCACGCAAGTCAGTTCTTGTGGAGCACCACAGGATCCACACAGGAGAGAAGCCGTTTACATGCTCTAAATGTTGGAAGTCTTTTACCCAGAGGTCAGGACTTGTCATGGATCAAGAGTACAACGCATGTGAGAAGACTTTTCTTGTTCAGATCACGGTAAACAATTTATGCAAGCATCAAACTGTCAAGAAGAGGAGCCAATGTCTTGTCCAGAGTGCCAAGAGTCTGGTATTGATGGGAACTCGCCTAATGAACCCCTAAAATATCACACAGGTTTGGAAGGGCTTCAGTTGTGATAAGTCAAACAGTTCTACGAATCACAAGGTCCCAGCCCGTGAGGAATCTTTCATTGTTCTCAATGTGGAAAGTCCTTTATGTACAGATCAGAGCTCATGAAGCATGAGATTATACACACAGGTGAGAAGCCGTTTTCATGTTTTTGATTGTGGCAAACGATTAACCAGAAAACCAACCTCCTTCATCATCTCACAATACACACTGGCGAAAAGCCCTTTCAATGTTCAGATTGCAGCAAAAGTTTCCGACTGAAAGCAAGTTTCCTAGCACATCAGAGAGTTCATTCAGGTGAGAAGCCCTACTCGTGTCCTGATTGTGGCAAGTGTTTTACACAAAAGTCAAATCTGCTTAGACACCAAGTTCTCCACAAGTTAACAGCTGATAATGTATAATAACTCTGTAGCGGGAAGGCTAGAAGTGATGTACATCTTCTGGATTTACATTTTAATGGGACATTGTCTTAAGTGTTTTTTTTTTAATAAGTTCTCATATTTGATTTTTTTAAAGTGACTAATTATAAATGTCAAGTAACCCAGTCTGTTAATCAGGCAACAAATGCTACATGTGTCTCATTATTTCTCCTAAAGCATAAAAAGCATTACTCTTTCAGTAAACAGATGGGAAGAAAGAAAGTTTGAATGCAACAACTTGCTTTTTTCCAAGATTTTAAATATTAGCACATAGTAAGAAGCTGTCTGAAATGAAGATCAAAACCCTTTCTCACATTTCAGTTATCCTGTTGCTTCAGTACCACCTCATTGGTCGCAGGCACTTCAATATCCACTGGTCATGCAGCAGTGACATCTTGTCAATCATACAGGAGACCACTGCTTCCAAGTACTGGTCTAAGCCAGTCATATACTGTTCATATAAGGCCAGTGAACTATGGACGCAACGTCATCACTGCAAGACCAGCAGGGGCTGGCACAATTGGCATAGGAGTGGCATGGCTTTTAAAAAGTAAGGCTTTTTCCCTTAGAAAGCCCCTTGATACATGCTAATTTTTTAAAGGTCTTGGAAAAACTCTTTAACCGATGTGACCATTTGATGTCTATATACAAATGCAATATGCACTATATTACAAGAAAAGTTAAATGTGCAGTTTGTGGGATAAACCACTGCTGTGGGGCACTCACAGCATGAATGAGCAAAGGCAACTACAAAAATGAGCAAGCCGTACAGTAAAGGAGTGTTTAAACTAGGGATTGGGGGGGAGGGTAACTACATTATAGATGGGGAAGATAGTGCAGATAGAGACCTGGGGCAAGGTAATGGAACTGGGGGAGGAATGGAAGTTCAGAAGGAAAGGTGTAGGGCAAAAAATGTACATAAACCTTTTAACTGTATGTACACTAATGCCAGAAGCCTGGCTAATAAAACTGGTGAACTGGAATTAGTGATGTGTGAGGAGGACTATGACATAGTGGGAATAACTGAGACATGGCTGGATGATACCTATGACTGGGAAGTTAACGTACAGGTTTACAGTCTGTTTAGAAAGGATCGCCAAAACCGGGGAGGGGTCTGCCTTTATGTAAAGTCCTGTCTAAAGCCCACACTCGGGGAAGATATAAGTGAGGGACATGAAGATGTGGAGTCACTGTAGGTAGAAATAAATGGAGCCAAAAACAATAATAAAATACTAATAGGACTTTATTATAAACCACCTAATATATCAGAGTCCACAGAAAATCTACTTCTAAATGAAATAGACGAGGCGGCAAATCATAATGAGGTCGTTATTATGGGGGATTTCAACTACCCAGATATAGACTGGGAAACTGAAACCTGTATATCTCATAAAGGAAACAGGTTTTTGGCAATAACCAAAGACAATTACCTTTGCCAACTGGTTCAGGACCCGGCTAGAAGGACCACCATACTGGACTTAGTATTAACCAATAGACCTGACAGAACAACAGATATGCAGGTCGGGGGACACCTGGGAAATAGTGACCATAAAATAAAAACCTTCCAATTGTCATTCAAAAGAGCATTTCTTCGGGGAGGAACAAAAATACCAAACTTCAAAAAAGCAAAATTTAGCCAACTAAGAGAGGCCATAGACCTAACTAACTGGGACAAAGTCCTCAAAAATAAAAATACAGCCACAAAATGGGATATTTTTAAAAGCATCCTAATATCTAATTGTGAGAGGTACATACCTTATGGGAATAAAAGGTTAAGGAACAAGAAAAAACAATGTGGATAAATAGAACTGTAAAGAAAGCAATAAATGACAAACAGAAAGCATTAAAATCACTAAAACAGGAGGGGAGCGAGGAAGCATTGAAAAACTATAAGGAAAAAAATAGAATATGTAAAAGACAAATAAAAACAGCCAAACTAGAGATCGAGAGATTAATCGCCAAAGAGAGTAAAAGTAACCCTAAAATGTTCTTTAATTATATAAACGGTAAAAAGTATAAACCTGAAGATGTCGGCCCCTTACAGACTAATGAGGGGTGTTTTACCTTGAATTCTATGATGACAGAATAAATAGATACACACACAATAGCTAAGTGAAAATAGATATGGTTTACTTAAATGATAAACAAAAATACAGAAAAAACAAGTAAAGTAAACAAGAATCATAAACAAGTACAATAAAAACCAAAGATATATTTAGCTATGAGTTAAAAATACATCTGTCCGGGGGAAGGCCCTCCACTGGATCACCAGGGATACCCGGTTGCGAAAGCAGTTGACTTCTTGACATGGCTGCACCTGAGCAGTCATGTCACTCCTGAACATCTGCATGTTCCATGGAACCCTCCCTTTGGGCTCACAGTCACTCACTTTAAATACCCTAGGTAACTACTTATTAACTATGGACACTTCTAACATTAATCATTGTTTAGATGAGGCAATGTTTGAGAATTGCCCAAGACACAGCCATAATTGTAAAACCAGACATTAGATACACAGAGAATGTATGGTCAACAATAGACCAATAGTGAAGATAAGACAACTAAGAGTCAAACACAGCAGATCAAAGAAACAAGAAGACATAAGTGAATTGAATATAAAGAACATAGATACAAAAACTAATCATTTGATATACAAGGGGGGAGTTGCAGAGAGCGATGAGGAGAAAGCAAAGCTACTAAATATCTTTTTCTCCACTGTATTCACTGAGGAAAATAAACTGTCAGATGAAATGCAGAATATAAAAGTAAATTCCCCTTTAAAAGTGCTCTGTCTGACCCAGGAAGAAGTAGAGCTGCGTCTTAAAAAGATTAAAATAGACAAATCGCCGGGACCTGATGGCATACACCCCCATATCCTAAGAGAAATAAGTAATGTCATCGCCAGACCCTTATTTCTGATATTTAAGGACTCTATACTGACAGGGAGTGTTCCAGAGGATTAGCGCATAGCAAATGTGGTGCCAATATTCAAAAAGGGTCCAAAAACAGAGCCTGGAAACTATAGGCCGGTAAGTTTAACATCTGTCGTGGGTAAACTGAGGGTTTTCTAAGAGATGCTATCTTGGAGTACCTCAAGGAAAATAAGCAAATGACTCCATATCAGCATGGCTTCATGAGGGATCGGTCATTTCAAACCAATTTAATCAGTTTCTATGAGGAGGTAAGTTCTAGACTGGACCGCGGCGAATCAATGGATGTTATATCTGAACGTCTCCAAAGCGTTTGACACGGTACCACATAAAAGGTTAGTATAAAAAATGAGAATACTTGGCCTTGGAGAAAATGTCTGTATGTGGGTAAGTAACTGGCTCAGTGATAGAAAACAGAGGGTGGTTATTAACGGTACATACTCAGATTGGGCCACTGTCACTAGTGGGGTACCACAGGGGTCAGTATTGGGCCCTATTCTCTTCAATATATTTATTAATGAGAGATCTGGTAGAAGGCTTGCACAGTAAAATATCAATTTTTGCAGATGACAGTAAATTGTGTAACGTAATTAACACAGAAGAGGACAGTACACTGCTACAGATGGATCTGGACAGACTGGAGGCTTGGGCAGAGAAGTGGCAGATGAGGTTTAACACTGACAAATGTAAGGTTATGCATATGGGAAGGAATAATGCAAGTCACCAGTACATACTGAATGGTAAAACATTGGGTAACTCTGACATGGAAAAGGACCTAGGAATTTTAGTGAACAGCAAACTAAGCTGTAGAAACCAGTGTCAGACAGCTGCTGCCAAGGCCAATAAGATAATGGGTTGCATCAAAAGAGGCATAATGCCCGTGATGAGAACATAGTCCTGCCACTTTACAAATCACTAGTCAGACCACATATGGAGTACTGTGTACAGTTCTGGGATCTTGTGAACATGGCAGACATAGTAGAGCTGGAGAGGGTTCAGAGGAGGGCAACTAAAGTAATAACTGGACTGGGTGGACTACAGTACCCAGAAAGATCAAAATTAGGGTTATTCACTTTAGAAAAAAGACAACTGAGGAGAGATCTAATAACTATGTATAAATATATCAGGGGTCAGTACAGAGATCTCTCCCATGATCTATTTATCCCCATGACCGTGACGAGGGGACATCCTCTGTGTCTGGAGGAAAGAAGGTTTGTACACAAACATAGAAGAGGATTCTTTACGGTAAGAGCAGTGAGATTATGGAACTCTGCCTGAGGAGGTGGTGATGGTAAGTTCACTAAAAGAGTTCAAGAGGGGCCTGGATGTATTTCTGGAGTGTAATAATATTACAGGTTATAGTTACTAGAGATGGGTCGTTGATCCAGGGAGTAATTCTGGATCGGGAAGGAATTTTTTCCCCTAAAGTGAGGAACATTGGCTTCTACCTCAAAGGGGTTTTTGCCTTCCTCTGGATCAACTTGTAGGAAAATAGGCCGAACTGGATGGACAGATGTCTTTTTTCGGCCTTATAAACTATGTTACTACCCCGTTTCCCCGAAAATAAGACCTACCCCGATAATAAGCCCTAGTGCTATTTTACCCTGTTTTTGGAGTAGGCTTAAAATATAAGCCCTACTCCAAAAATAAGCCCTAGGTACATTGAGGATACACTGAGAATAGGGTTACGGTCCAGGCCTGGGGGGCGCAGCCTGCAAATGATTTTAATGGCCAGTCAGGGCCTCTCTGCTGGTGGCGCTACTTGTGCAATGCTGCGTACTATAGTATGCAGCGCTGCGCAGTTAGTTACCTATACACACCAATACCCATACCCTATCCGGCGCTGCAAGACCTCTCCCCTGTGATGATCCCGCGAGATGTGACTTTACTGACGAGTCTCGCGGGATCACGCTGGTTGACGGAATGACGCAGCGCACGCCGGATGACAGGATTGGGTGAGAAGCAGAAGTCCGGAGTGGAGTTGAGGTAAGTATATTTTTTGCCTGTGTGTGCACAGGGGCAAAAAAATAACATACCAGTATATATTCAGAGGGGCCAAAAATGACATATATATTCAGTGGGAGAAAAAATGACATATATGTTCAGTGGGGGCAAAAATAAGACCTACCCCGATAATAAGCCCTAACCCTTTTTTCAGAGAAAAAAAAGAAATAAGACCCTGTCTTATTTTCGGGGCAACACGGTATGTTACAAGAAAAGGCAAAACTCTGGGTCTTGTATGAGGGGCACTCTTCATAAATACCACAAATATAGGAAAATCAGAGGGCAGAGAAAAAAGGGACAACAAAATGTGCAAAACTTTCAGATGGAAAGAGGGCATGTGAAGATGCATAGGTGTTGGACTGGAAGGTCAAAAGCAAGGGAAAAGATTAGAAGATGGTGAGTGACTGGTTGCTTCCAGACTATCTAATAACCTGTTTGGTCTTTAGAAAATGGGGGCTGTAAGGAGAATGTTTGTAATATTTTCCTTTAGTTGAGCTTCATAAGGTTTACAACTAGAGTTGAGCGAACCTGCTCGTAACGAGCGCAGGGGATCCGAGCAGTACAGTGCTCGTTACGAGCACGTTCGCTCAACTCTAGTTACAACTAAAATTTAATGGGTATTCCCATCACATATTGCTAGGACAGATATATCTATGGTTGTTCTCCAGTACTGCAGTGCCCTGTCAGCCACTGTGCAGGTAACTGCAGCACAGCAGGGTGTGGCAAGGATTGTTGCTGCACTGGGAAAATTAACCTCTTCCCAACCTCCTGGCACCTGCTTGCGAGTGCAGCGGGCACCATAGCCTCAGTGTCTGCTGTTTTAAACAGCAAGCTCCCACGACTAATGTATGTGATTGACAATGAAGTTGATCATTCAAATTAAACCCCTCAGATGCCGTGGTCAAATGTGACCACGCCATTGAGTAGCGAGGATCGGGGGAGCCAAAGTGTGTTAGCGGCAGCCTCCGACAAGAGAATGCTGCGCATTAGTTCCTATCGAGAGCCTGCCTATGGCAGGGCTACATAGGAACACAGTATATTTCTGATAGATTCCCATGCTAATGCTTGGTAGTCTATGAGAGAAGCAATCTGTTGATTGCTTGTTATAGCTGTCTATGGGAACTATTAAAAAAAGTAAAAAATTAAATAAAAAGAAAATCTATAAACCAAATCATCTCCCTTTCCCAAATCAACAAAACAAAATATCACATAAACATTTAAAAATAAACATCATGGGCATTGCTGCATGAGAAAACGCTGTTCTATTAAAGGGGTATTCCCATCTCACAAATGTAGTTTGTATGGTTAGATATAGCCATACCAATATTATTACTAATAGAATGTAGTTATATAAAATGTACCGTTTAGAAGATTTGCCTATTTGTATAGGCATTATCCCACACACACATCAGTCAGGCCGTTGCCCCTGGTTACGGCCACTGCGGCCATGTAGTAGTGGTGGCCGGCTTGCTCCTTTTCAAACCCGCTGAGGTAACTGCTGTATTGTGAATGCACATTACATGAGCATGCAGAGACACATCTTGGGGTACTTTCACATCTGCGTTTTGGACGCTACCAGTTCAAAATGCAATGGTCAGGATCCGTCCAAAACGCAGACTTTATAAACAGATCCTGCTCCATAGAGATGAATTGATCTTGGAACAGGATCCGTTTCTCTGCGTTTTGGAAGCGCAGACAAAAATGCTACAACCCTAAGATGTGTCTCCGCATGTTCATGTAATGTGTGTTCATAATACAGCAGTTACCTCAGAGCGGGTCTGAACAAGAGCAAGCCGGCCACCACTACTACATGGCTGCGGTGGCCGTAACCAGGGGCAACGGCTTGACTGATGTGTGTGGGACAATGGATATACAAACAGGAAAATCTTCTAAACATTACATATTATATAAATACATTTTATTAGTAATAATTTTGGTATGGCTATATCTAACTATACAAACTACATCTGTGAGATGGGAATACCCCTTTAAAGTCTAAAAATATTTAGCCTGTATGGCCAGCAGCGAAACGGGGAAAAAAGTAAAAATGATTTGCCATTGTTTGGTTGCTTCACCTCCCACACAAAATGTAATCAAAAGTGATCAAAAAGTTATACTCATCCCAAAATGGTATCCGTAAAAAGTACAGATCACTCCGCAAAAAATGAGCTCTCACACAGCTCTGTACACATTAAAAAAAAGTTGTGGGGGTCAGAATATGGCCATGCAAAGAAAAAAAAATGTGGTAACATTGTAATTGTACTGACCCAGAAAATGAAGGGAACTTGGTCAGTTTTACTGCATAGGAAACACTAAAAATAAAACCCATAAAATTGTGGCAGAATTGTGTCTTGTAATTCCACGCCATTTGGAATTTTTTTTCTCACTAAATTGTATTCAACCGTAAATGGTGCCATTACAAATTCAACTTGTCCTGCAAAAAACAAGCCCACATACAGTTATGTGAATGGAAAAATAAAAAAGTTATAGCTTTCAGAAGACTGGAAGTAAAAAACAAAAAAAAAGGAAAATTGCCCAATCTTGAAGGGGGTTTATGAAGTACCTATAATGCTTAATGGAGCTCCCCAGAATTTTTATATTGGTAGCTTAATCTTAGGATAGGCTACCAGTATCAGACTGGCGGGGGTCCGACGCCTAGCATCACCACTGATTAGCTGTTCTGCTGTTTCATGGGCATCCGAACAACACAACTGTATCTACTGCATCATATTGTTTGATGAACATCGCTCTGACCACGTCCCCGCCATATGATGTTTCGGACGAACATGCCCTCTTACTCATGTGTGAGGGAGGAAGAGAAGATAGGGTATTTATAACTAATTATTAATATAATAAATACAAACATCATATCAAAATAATTGTCATATAATTCATAAATAACCCCTAATTCATAGAATAATTGAATAAATATACTTCATACAAAAGCATTAAAAACACATTTTATTAAAGGGGTTATTTGATCCTGTAAACACCCCCAGAAATGACTGGGTCCCTCATACAGAACATACTTTCCTGCATCCCTCCGGATCCCTGCACAGCTGCTGCTGCATCTCCCCATCACCAGGTAAGTATGTTCTGTATGAGGAACCTGGGCATTTTGGGGGGTGTATACAGGATCAGATAACCCCTTTTTCTTCGTAATATTGGGGTACACAGCAAAGACCTTGGGTATAGCTGCTGCCACTAGGCAGGGAAAGCTACGCAAAAGTGTTAACTCCTTCCACCAGCTATACCCCTCCTGTAGACACTGAGCTAATCAATAAATTTGTTTTAGCTTAGGGTCCGTAGGACACAGACAACTGCAGTGCAAGTTTTGCTTCTTTTTTTTTTTTTCACACTTGGGCCCAGGGTGAAATGATCCTCCGGTTGCCCACCTCGCAACACAGCGTGATGCCACCAAACATCCCCAGTGGCCAGAACAGAAGAAAGTGTTGTGGAGGACCATAAAATACGCCGCCTGCCAGACTCTGGTCTTCTCTACCTATGGCACCGGTCCCCCCCCCCACCAAAGGGAGCTACCTAAGAGCCAGAAGGACCTTGCTGGAACCAAGGCTGGCCCCCACCGCCACCAATCCTCCTCCACTCTCCATGGCCCCTTCCCCCTCTGGCCTCATCTTCCATCTTCACCTTTGCTGTGGCAGTACTATGCTCCTCCAGCTATGCCATGACACCACCTAACCCTCAGTTCCAGTCGGCTGCCAGCACCTACTTTAGGCCCCAGCCTCCTTCTCTGCTAGGCTGCTGCAGCTCCCACAGTGTTTTTGTGCTTCCTAGGCCCCTCCAAGCTGGGGAAGGGCCTGGCACAGCTCCACCCAGTGTGCCAAGGCATCCCTCCTGGATTGGTTTGTCCTTGTCACCAGGGCTGTGGAGTCGGTAAGCCAAAGCCCCGACTCCGACTCCTCAATTTCCCCTCAGCCCGACTCCGACTCCCGACTCCTACTCCCTCATACATGGAGCATGTTTAAGTGATAACTTTAAACAAATTTGCATAAAATCAATAGTACAGATAAGTCATGACAAAAACAGTTTGTAATCTATCAGGCTTCTCTGGGTACAGCTCACTAAGGGCCTGATCAGAGGTGTAGCTAGAGGTTCAGCACATGGGGGGGCGAAACATACTTGAGTGGGCCCCCCACTTATTGGCTTCCCAAACGCACGTTTCCAACTTCACAGGCACATACTACTAGTTGTGGTTATAATACTGTATTAGCAAGATGACTATATAAACTGCTAGATCCAGGGGCGTAGCTATAGGGGGTGCAGAGGTAGCAGTCGCTACCGGGCCCAGGAGCCTGAGGGGGCCCAAAGACCCTTGGACCACATAAGAAGACACACAGAGCACTGAGGGAAAGGGGGCCCAAGCTGAACTCTTGCACCAGGGCCCATGAGCCTTTAGCTACGCCCTGGCTAGATCATCTATGCTGTTAAGTACAGTACAATAGACTTTCTACATACCCTACTCTAAATACTCTACCACATAATGCAGTAAAATATAGGAGTAAAAAACAAGGGGACTCCTATGTTAAAGGAAATCTGTCCCCAGCTTTTACATCACTAAACTAACAGTCCCTTGTCCCCATCAGACCACAGATCGGCTTAATGAGCCCCCATCAGACCTCAGATCGGCTTAATGTGCCCCCCATCAGACCTCAGATCAGCGTACTGTGCCCCCATCAGACCTCAGATCAGCAGAATGTGCCCCCATCAGACCTCAGATCAGCAGAATGTGCCCCCATCAGACCTCAGATCAGCAGAATGTGCCCCATCAGACCTCAGATCAGCTGAATGTGCCCCCATCAGACCTCAGATCAGCAGAATGTACCCCCATCAGACCTCAGATCAATAGAATGTGCCCCCATCAGACCTCAGATCAGCAGAATGTTCCCCCATCAGACCTCAGATCGGCTTAATCTGCCCCCATCAGACCTCTGATAGGCTTAATGTGCCCCCATCAGACCTCAGATCAGCGTATTGTGCCCCCATCAGACCTCAGATCGGCTTAATGTGCCCCCATCAGACCTCAGATCGGCTTAATGTGCCCCCATCAGACCTCAGATCAGCAGAATGTGCCCCCATCAGACCTCAGATCAGCAGAATGTGCCCCCATCAGACCTCAGATCAGCAGAATGTGCCCCCATCAGACCTCAGATCAGCAGAATGTGCCCCCATCAGACCTCAGATCAGCGTAATGTGCCCCCATCAGACCTCAGATCAGCAGAATGTACCCCCATCAGACCTCAGATCGGCTTAATGTGCCCCCATCAGACTCCATAATGGAAGCGCTCACTTGTATTCGCCTGATTGTACTAAGGCCATCCCTGCTGGGCCCCCCCAGAAGTATTGGGCCCGGAGCATCGCCTCCCCTGACCCCCCCCCAGTAGCTACGCCTCTGGGCCTGATGTATGAAAACTGTCTAGGTCTAAAACTTTTTTGTTGCCCATAGCAACCAATCAGAGCTCCCCTTTCATTTCTCCAGAGCACTATATGAAATGAAAGGGGAGCTCTCAATGGTTGCTATGGACAACAAAGAAACTTCTACACCTAGACAGTTCTCATACATAAGGCTCTAGGTGTTTTACATCAGCAGATAGAAGCCATGAGAGCAGCTAACCTCTCCACACATGAGCTCAGAGGAAACATAAAGCAGAGAGAACATGCACTGGACATAAAGGGCAGTACACAGTCATCTCAAATAAAAGCCTAAATCCTTAGATCAGGAATAGAACAGACATTTATAGGACATTTCATCATTTCACAAATTCTTATAAAAATATATTCAGCACTGAACTAAATTCATTATATATTTTAGGAGTCGGAGTCGGTCCATTTTATTCCGACTCCGACTCCACCAAAATGGTGACCGACTCCACGACTCCGACTCCGACTCCACAGCCCTGCTTGTCACCACCTCCCTTTTGGCTCCTCCTCCTCTTGGCTGAAGGTACATGAGTTCTAGCTTGCTCCTGGGACCCTCTGCTCTACAAACAGGCTCTGCCCTAGGTGCACCCCTCTCCTCCAGCTGGCTCCTAATTTTAATTTGGCGACCTCAGTTTCCCCAGTTCCATCGTCTTCTAGGAGTTTGATCTCCTTCCCTTAGGTCCCCATCGTGTCCGACCCTAGAGGGGAAGCTAGCACCCAGACAGGGCTGCACCATTGCTACCTACTTTGCGTATGCTGTAGTACCAAATTTCAGTGCAGTCAGCCTGAGCCGTTATGCAGCATTTGTTTAGCTACAAGGCCCCAGGCCGGTGACCCACTCCCAGGGTCCGGAACTCGAATATGAGCGCTCCTTTTCTAATCCTCGCACCAGATCCCCTCCTTACGGGATGCTACGTTTTTGCCCAGGGATCAATCCCGTAAACAGACCATATCCCCAGAGTCATCTCAAGATCTGCATCTCCTCCCTCCTCTATTTCACCCCTGCTCTTAGAGAGCTGAGTTGATGTGTCAAACAGAAATGGCAACATCTCCCATGGAGAGGTTATCGACTCGGACAACTCCCTAGATGAGGATCAATCCTCAATGGTAGCCTTATTGTGGCAGTGAATGACACCCTGCACGTCCAGGTTCACAACGCGGCTTTTCCTTTCGCCACCCCAAACAAGAGCATAAGTTTTTCTCCTCTCATCAGGACTTTGAGTCAGCTATCGAATAGGAGTGGATGGTTCTAGATAAGCATTTCTCTAAACCTAAGTGTCTGGATCTCATATACCCCTTCCTGGTGGACGGTTTACAGACTTGCCCCCATCGGTAAACCCCCCCCCAGTCTCACACCTATCCAAGCACACCGCCCTTCCCCTTGCTGGCACCGCCTCTTTCCAAGACCTAAAAGCTAAAAAGATTGAGTCTTTTGCTAAATCAGACTTTCAGGCCACTAGGTCAGCCCCCCCCTCCCAATCTTTGCATCCTCGTGGGTCAGCAGGGCTAACATGGACTGGGCTGATCAGCTTACGTAGGGCCTACTGGCCACTACTTCCCGGGAAGATTTGTTAGAGTTAGCACTCCAGATTAAACAGGCTATTGTGTATATCTGTGAGGCCTCCCTTGATGTTAATTGATGTAGGTCCAATAACTTCTTAATTTGGCAATATTTTATATTACCAGCATGCAAGTGACATAAACGACGCGTTTCGGGGAATACAAGGTCCCCTTCATCAGGTTACAACAATCAAGAAATGATTCAGACATACAAACATTTATAGTGTGTGTACATACCCCAAAAACCGCACTGGGAGGCGGTACTAGTGAGTTCATGCATAATTAATTAGATGTTGCATATATACATACTTAAATAAAATAGAATAAAATAAAATCAAATGAATATAGGTCATGTTATAAAACAAATGCCCGTATGGATCCTGGCATAGTTTATTAAAAACGAGTGGTAGATGAATGAATCGGACTAAAAACATATCTACTGGCGGCCCACGTGACCAGCTGGTGAAGCGCAAGCCGAGTCACGTGGTCGGCCCGTGGAACACAGAGCCCGGACCGCCCGTAAAAGTGAAAAAGGGGAGGGCCGTAGGTCCGCACTCGCAAGGGAAGGAGGCAGTACCAAGGTCACGTGGAGGGACCACGTGATCGACCTCTGGACCGCTTGTGGAACGCAAGCAGGAGCCTGCAGAAAAGAGGGAGGAGGCAACTCCGGGCAGCGTGCTGTTTCTGAAGAGGGGAGGGGAGAGAGGGAATCATGACACATGGTTAAAGGAGTGATGTGAACTTGAGATATTTGACACGAGATGGCCTGCTAATATAAATGGTGAATGGTAATGTGACAGTATTAGTTGGATATTATAATGATGACTAAAGGAGGACCTTTAGAAAAAATAGAGTAACATGTAGTCTAGAATAAATATTAGATGTTGGTTATAATCAGTGGCGTAGCTATAGGGGTCGCAGCGGTCGCAGTTGCGACCGGGCCCCTAAGCCAGGGGGGCCCCGAGGGCCCCCCTTGCCACTTGCAGGGCCGCACCGCCAATTAGCCAGGTGCGGCGCGGCCCTGCACACAGATAGGGGCAGAGGGAGATGAGCGCTTCCATTGTGGAAGCGCTCATCTCCATAGTCATCTGTATTGTACTGGGGCAGGGGAGGGAGAGGCGTCTCCCCTGCCCGTTCCTCTGATAGGCTGCAGGCACTGGGCCTGCAGCCTATCAGAGGCCGGCTCAGGCGGCGCGATGACGTCATCGCGCCGCCTGAGCCGTACATCGCGGGACACAGGCCGGAAGAGGCCTGCATCGCATCGCTGTCAGCACCATGGAGGTAAGTATAAGTGTTATTTTTTTATTATTATTATTTTTTTTTAATTGTAGCAGTCACCGACCGTAGCCTAATTGGGGGCACTGGGGGCATTTTTACTGGCACATGGGGGCACTGGGGGCATTTTACTGGCACATGGGGTCATTTTTACTGGCACATGGGGGCACTGGGGGCATTTTACTGGCACATGGGGGGCACTGTGGGCATTTTACTGGCACATGGGGGCACTGTGGGCATTTTACTGGCACATGGGGGCACTGTGGGCATTTTACTGGCACATGGGGGCACTGTGGGCATTTTTACTGGCATATGGGGGCACTGTGGGCATTTTTACTGGCACATGGGGGCACTGTGGGCATTTTACTGGCACATGGGGGCACTGGGGGCATTTTTACTGGTACATGGGGGCGCTGGGGGCATTTTACTGGCACATGGGGGCACTGGGGGCATTTTACTGGCACATGGGGGGCAGTGTGGGCATTTTTACTGGCACATGGGGGCACTGTGGGAATTTTACTGGCACATGGGGGCACTGTGGGCATTTTTACTGGCACATGGGGGCACTGTGGGCATTTTACTGGCACATGGGGGCACTGTGGGCATTTTACTGGCACATGGGGGCACTGTGGGCATTTTTACTGGCACATGGGGGCACTGTGGGCATTTTACTGGCACATGGGGGCACTGGGGCATTTTTACTGGTACATGGGGGCACTGGGGGCATTTTTACTGGCACATGGGGCACTGGGGGCATTTTACTGGCACGGGGCATTTTTACTGGCACATGGGGGCACTGGGGCATTTTTACTGGCACATGGGGGCACTGAGGGCATTTTTACTGGCACATGGGGGCACTGGGGGCATTTTTACTGGCACATGGGGGCATTTTTACTGGCACATGGGGGCACTGGGGCATTTTTACTGGCACATGGGGGCATTTTTACTGGCACAAGGGGGCACTGGGGCATTTTTACTGGCACATGGGGGCATGGGGCATTTCTTACTGGCACATGGGGGCACTGGGGGCATTTCTTACTGGCACATGATTTTGAGGGGGAATCAATGGGGGGAACTTCTGGCGCATTATTGGGGCATTTCTTACTGGCACATAATTTGGGGGGCATCTATGGGTGGGGAGCACTTCTTACTGGCACATTGGAAGCATTATTACTTCTGGGGCACAGTGGGGACATTAGTACTGTGGGGGGCACTATTACTGTGGGGGGCACTATTACTGTGGGGGGCACCCTGGCACAGTATCAGCGCAGTTATTTCTGGGGGACGTTATGTTCACACTATTACGGGACACTATTTGCTGGGCGCAGTTATTTTAGGACACTGTGTGCCAATAATTATTGAAGGGCACTATCTGTGTGGTACTAGTGGCACAGTACTGGGGGTGGTAGGATGATTTGTCCAGAAGATGGGAGGATGATGGAAAAGTAGTAAACTAAGATTTTTTTCTGTCAAACTGCAGAGATGAGAAATGGCTGAAAAATGGCGTCTGGTCTGAAAGGAGAAGATCTACATCCGAGGAGACGTCACTGGATGTAAGAGGTATGGGGTGCTGTATTATACTGGATGTAAGAGGTATGGGGCGCTGTATTATACTGGATATAAGAGGTATGGGGCTGTATTATACTGGATATAAGAGGTATGGGGCGCTGTATTAGGCGGGGGGGGGGGGGGCCCAAGCTGAACTCTTGCACCAGGGCCCATGAGCCTTTAGCTACGCCCCTGGTTATAATGGTTTGTGCTTTTGTGAAAATAAATAAATAATTACAGAAATTTTGAAAAAATTACATGAAAATAATACTGTATAGTGTATATTGACAGTTGTATGTGCTTTTAATTAGCTTTGAGATTGGTTTTAACAGTATGTTTTTAACGGTGTGTTTTTAGAGGGCCTGGAATAATTGTCCTCAAAAACCTATTTCTATGAGCCTACAGGTAAAGATATATATATATACAAATTTGTGAGGGATTATACATTGATAAGAGCAACCCAACAGCAAAGAATGGTTACACTGGTGCTTATAAATTAATTTCAAAGGCTTCATTCAAGCCATATGGGTTAAGACTGTTTAGTTTAAAGATCCAGAACATTTCCCGTCGGCGTATAAAGTGGATGTCCTCCCGTTGATGAACGGGGATTTGTTCGATTGCGGTAATTCTGAAACCAGTCATGCTACCGTCGTGATAGTCCGCTGAGTGCCTAGACACACTGTGCTTCTGATATTTCTTTCGGATATTCGACCGGTGCTTATTCAGTCTATTTCTTAACGTCTGCGTTGTGCGTCCGACATAAAGCAGATTGCAGGGGCATTCTAGGACATAAATAACGTGTAGAACTACAGTCCAAATTACCATTTATTTGAAAGCTCTCACCGCTTGAATGGTTTTTGAACATTTCACTTTTGCAGATGATATCGCAGCATAGGCATCTAGGTTGGTTACATTTATTGCAACCATTCCAAACGGTCTGATTGTTATCTCTTTGGGAGATGTTTAGTGGTTCCCTTAGTTTACTTGGGGCTAGAATATTTTTCAAGGTCCTAGCCCTCCTGTATGTTAAACAGGGAGCTTTGGGGAGTAGTTTACATAAAATGGGGTCCCTTTTGAGGATATGCCAGTGCTTCTTTAGCACTGCTTTGATCATTTGGAAATTCTGATTATATGTTGTTATAAAATTGTAACCAAAAGTATTGCATTTGGTTTTTTGAGAATCTTTTTTACAGGGGATCAGACATTCTGTTTGACTGAGTTTGGAGACTCTAGTAATTGCCCCATTAATTAAATTATTAGGATATCCTTTTTGTCGGAACCTCGTTCCAAGGATTTCACATTGTTTCTCAAAATCCTCTGTGACTGTACAGTTACGCCTAATTCTTTTGAATTGGCCGAAAGGTATATTTCGTTTCCATGAGCTGTAGTGAGTACTACTAAAATCCAAATAACTGTTACTATCAACTTTCTTGAAGAAGGTTCGTGTGATGATGTTTTTGTCCTTCGATAGGATTTCGAGATCCAAAAATTCGGTTCTCTTGTCATCATCATTAGGAGTGCCGATAAGGGTGGGGGTATAGTCATCCAGAACAAGGAAGACTACCTTAAAGAAGCACTTAATATCTTATCAGACCATAAATACTATATTCCTCTGGACAAAGACACCTCTACACAAGATAGGAAGGATTTTGAGATCCTCATCAAAACAGTTGGCGATTTCCTTACAAAAAAGGAGAAAGAGTACATACTGGTAAAGGATACCACTCTAGCTACATTTTATCACCTCCCGAAGGTCCATAAAAGCCTGGAGAATCCCCCTGGACGTCCAATCATCTCAGGAGTTACATCCCTCACTAGAAATCTTTCACACTACATCGATCTATATCTACAAAAGTATGTAATTAACCTCAAATCCTTCCTGAAAGACTCGACATCACTGATTTTACAATTACAAGATATAGAATGGGAATCCAATTACCAATGGCTGACACTTGATGTTTCAGCATTAGGCTACTTTCACACTAGCGTTTTAAAATTCCGGTATTGAGTTCCGTCATAGGGGCTCAATACCGGAATAAAACGCTTCAGTTTTGTCCCCATTCATTGTCAATGGGGACAAAACTGAACTGAAGACAACGGAATGCTCCTGAAAGCATTCCGTTCCGTCTTCAGACCGGAGAACAAACCGCAGCATGCTGCGGTTTGCTCTCCGGTCCAGGGATCCGCACCAAGACGGATCCGGAATGACCCCCAATGCAAGTCAATGGGGACGGATCCGTTTGGTGTGGACACACCAGTAATCCGGATCTGTCCTCCATTGATTTGCAATGGGGGATCATTCCGGATCCGGCTACAGACACATACATAAATACATACATACAGACATACATACATACAGACATACATACTCACATACTCCAGGGACGCCGGCAGCATGTCTTCACGCGCCTCCTGCGTGCAGCTATGACGTTTCCCCACTGCGCCCAGCAGAGGGCGCTGTGGGGAATCGTCATCACTGCGCGCAGGAGGCGCGTGAAGACGTTCTGCCGGCGTCCCTGGAGTATGTGAGTATGTATGTGTGTATGTCTGTATGTATGTATGTGTGTATGTCTGTATGTCTGTGTCTTGTTCCATGTTAACATGTGTGGGGCCGGAGTGCTGCTCCGGCTCCACACATGTATCAGCGTTAGCACGGATCCGTTGGCACCCTTTAGGTGCCGGATCCGTGCTAACGCTAGTGTGAAAGAGGCCTTATACTCCAACATCAGGCATGACCTAGGGATTCAATGTACATCCTCCTTTTTGACTAGTGATGACCAAATGCCAAAAAAACAAAGGGATTTCATCATCAGCGGTATAGAGTTCATCTTGACACACAACACGTTCATTTTTCAGAAACAAATTTATAAACAAATCCGGGGGACCGCCATGGGGACACGCTTTGCGCCCAGTTTTGCGAATCTTTTTATGGATAAGTTTGAGGAGATTTTCATCTATCAAACATATTTTTGGACTAGCAATATAATTTTGTATAAAAGATATATCGACGATCTCATTTTTATTTGGAAAGGAGATTCTATCGCCATTGAGAATTTCATTAATCATTTAAACAGTAATAACTGGGGTATCACTCTCACAGGAACCTCCAATAACAAGAGAACCGAATTTTTGGATCTCGAAATCCTATCGAAGGACAAAAACATCATCACACAAACCTTCTTCAAGAAAGTTGATAGTAACAGTTATTTGGATTTTAGTAGTACTCACTACAGCTCATGGAAACGAAATATTCCTTTCGGCCAATTCAAAAGAATTAGGCATAACTGTACAGTCACAGAGGATTTTGAGAAACAATGTGAAATCCTTGGAACGAGGTTCCGACAAAAAGGATATCCTAATAATTTAATTAATGGGGCAATTACTAGAGTCTCCAAACTCAGTCAAACAGAATGTCTGATCCCCTGTAAAAAAGATTCTCAAAAAACCAAATGCAATACTTTTGGTTACAATTTTATAACAACATATAATCAGAATTTCCAAATGATCTAAGCAGTGCTAAAGAAGCGCTGGCATATCCTCAAAAGGGACCCCATTTTATGTAAACTACTCCCCAAAGCTCCCTGTTTAACATACAGGAGGGCTAGGACCTTGAAAAATATTCTAGCCCCAAGTAAACTAAGGGAACCACTAAACATCTCCCAAAGAGATAACAATCAGACCGTTTGGAATGGTTGCAATAAATGTAACCAACCTAGATGCCTATGCTGCGATATCATCTGCAAAAGTGAAATGTTCAAAAACCATTCAAGCGGTGAGAGCTTTCAAATAAATGGTAATTTGGACTGTAGTTCTACACATGTTATTTATGTCCTAGAATGCCCCTGCAATCTGCTTTATGTCGGACGCACAACGCAGACGTTAAGAAATAGACTGAATAAGCACCGGTCGAATATCCGAAAGAAATATCAGAAGCACAGTGTGTCTAGGCACTCAGCGGACTATCACGACGGTAGCATGACTGGTTTCAGAATTACCGCAATCGAACAAATCCCCATTCATCAACGGGAGGACATCCACTTTATACGCCGACGGGAAATGTTCTGGATCTTTAAACTAAACAGTCTTAACCCATATGGCTTGAATGAAGCCTTTGAAATTAATTTATAAGCACCAGTGTAACCATTCTTTGCTGTTGGGTTGCTCTTATCAATGTATAATCCCTCACAAATTTGTATATATATATCTTTACCTGTAGGCTCATAGAAATAGGTTTTTGAGGACAATTATTCCAGGCCCTCTAAAAACACACCGTTAAAAACATACTGTTAAAACCAATCTCAAAGCTAATTAAAAGCACATACAACTGTCAATATACACTATACAGTATTATTTTCATGTAATTTTTTCAAAATTTCTGTAATTATTTATTTATTTTCACAAAAGCACAAACCATTATAACCAACATCTAATATTTATTCTAGACTACATGTTACTCTATTTTTTCTAAAGGTCCTCCTTTAGTCATCATTATAATATCCAACTAATACTGTCACATTACCATTCACCATTTATATTAGCAGGCCATCTCGTGTCAAATATCTCAAGTTCACATCACTCCTTTAACCATGTGTCATGATTCCCTCTCTCCCCTCCCCTCTTCAGAAACAGCACGCTGCCCGGAGTTGCCTCCTCCCTCTTTTCTGCAGGCTCCTGCTTGCGTTCCACAAGCGGTCCAGAGGTCGATCACGTGGTCCCTCCACGTGACCTTGGTACTGCCTCCTTCCCTTGCGAGTGCGGACCTGCGGACCTCCCCTTTTTCACTTTTACGGGCGGTCCGGGCTCTGCGTTCCACGGGCCGACCACGTGACTCGGCTTGCGCTTCACCAGCTGGTCACGTGGGCCGCCAGTAGATATGTTTTTAGTCCGATTCATTCATCTACCACTCATTTTTAATAAACTATGCCAGGATCCATACGGGCATTTGTTTTATAACATGACCTATATTCATTTGATTTTATTTTATTCTATTTTATTTAAGTATGTATATATGCAACATCTAATTAATTATGCATGAACTCACTAGTACCGCCTCCCAGTGCGGTTTTTGGCGGTTTTTGGGGTATGTACACACACTATAAATGTTTGTATGTCTGAATCATTTCTTGATTGTTGTAACCTGATGAAGGGGACCTTGTATTCCCCGAAACGCGTCGTTTATGTCACTTGCATGCTGGTAATATAATAAAATATTGCCAAATTAAGAAGTTATTGGACCTACATCAATTTGCGCCTAAAAGCAGGAAATTTTACCCTTCTATGCATCTCTCTTGATGGGACCTTTTGGCATTCCTATTACAAGATTACACCCTCTGCGGCTGCATTTGTTGGATCCAATCTTCTATACTGTTTTTATGCTGTCAATAGAGTTGTGCCTTTAAGCACAACCCTAAAAGGTGAGCCTCCAATTTCTACATTTATCGTACCACCTCTGTGTAAAAAACGTATTACACGATTGTGCGCTCTCTCTCTTGGTTTCTTTGTCATATCCCCCTCCACCTGGAGCGGGATTAGGAAACGCCAACTCATCTAAAGCCTCCCTTGATGTGGCCAGGATGGTGGCAAGAGCATCAGCTATGTCTGTTCGTAGGACTCTTTGGCTAAAAGACAGGGCAGCAGATCAGTCATCAAAGAAGACCTTTCCAGGGTAACCGCTTGTTTGATTCCCCCTGGAAAAAATGATCTCGGACGCCACAGGGGAGAAGAACATCTTGCTTCCCCAAAAAATCATGCTTTCACCCCCTTTTGTCGCTGTTCCATCCCAGGCTCTTGCTCTAAAAGACAAACCCAGGAGACCAAGAAGAGGACATCATTTAAGCCGCGACCAGCTTGGTACTAGATTTCAAGGGCCTCAACCGATTTAGTAAACCACCCCTCTTCAGGATGGAATCCTTGAAATCAATGATAGCCTCCATGGAGAATGACCGAATTTTATACTTACCTGACGGTAAATTCGTTTTCCTGGAGTCTGAAGGCAGCCCATGACGTTGCCGTGGCTCTGGTAGAGTGAGCTTTCACTGATACAGGAGAAGGTAGATTCAACTTCTTGTAGCACGTTGATCGTGCTCTTGATCCAGACAGCCAGAGTATTTTTAGAGGCTTTGCGACCTCTATTAGCCTGTGAGAATAGAATGAAGAGATTCTCATTCCAAACGAAAAACCTTAACTCTGTCAAGGTAGATTAGAACTGCACGCCTCACTTCCAGCGGATTGTTTGAATCTTCTTCAGGAGTGCAGGAAGGATTATTTCTTGCCCAATGACAGCTGGAGAGGACACCTTAGGGAGAAAACCTGGCATGGTCCGCAGAATTAGGGCATCAGATCTAACTCTTAGATAAGGGTCCCTGCAGGAAAGAGCCTGTATTTCGCTTACTCTGCGGGTGGATGCAATGGCCACTAAGAACGCCACCTTCCAGGAGAGGAATTTAATATTTGCCGTCATAAAAGGTTCAATGGGAGCCAACTTTAATCCTTCAAGGACAACATGCAAGTCCCAGGATGGTAAAGGAGACCTGACTGGAGGATGAGTCGTCTTCACTCCTTTAAAAAAACTCAGGACCAGAGGGTGGTTAGAGTATTTTCCGCCTAAGAAGGAATTTATGGCAGCGAACTGCACTTTTAAGGTGTTCAGCTTGAGGCCCTTCTCCAAACCTTGCTGGAGGAACTGCAAGATGGCCGAAATGGAAGTTTCCGCAGAATGCTTCTTAAAGATGTTCCAGATCCTGCTGTAAGCCCTTCTAGTTACCATCTTTCTAGAGCTGGAAATTGTGGCTATCACATTATCTGAAAGACCTTGTTGCCTCAGACCGGTCCACCCATCAGCCACGCTGTCAGGTGCAGACGGTCCAGGCTGGGGTGAAGGAAACCTGTTTGTGACAGGCGATCCGGGACTAGCGGGAGCTTCAAGAACCGGCCCTGGAACATCTCCGGGGCTAGAGAGAACCATGATCTCAGAGGCCAATATGGAATGATCACTAAGGCCTTCGCTCCTTCTTCCCTGATCTTCAGGAGCATCTTCAGGATCAGAGCTGGAGGAAGAAATGCATAAATGAACCTGCTCTTCCAGGAGATCGATAGCCCATCCGTCGCCCATGCAGATGGATGTTTGCTCTGGGAGCAAAACTGAGGAGTCTTCCGATTGGCAACTGAGGCAAAGACATCTAGGTCTAGATACCCGAACTTCTGGGTGACTAGGCTGAAGATCCTCGGTGATAAGGACCACTCCCCTGGGAGTAAGGTCTCTTGCCTGAGGAGATTGGCTTGACTGTTGTCTGAGCCCTTGATGTGAACTGCCGATATGCTATTCTTCTCCGCCCAGGTGAAGAGGAGCTGGAATTCCTCCATCAGACCCTCGCTTCTGGTTCCTCCCTGATTGTTGATGTGAAACATTGCTGACATGTTGTCCGTGTGCACCAGGACATGCTTCATAAACAGGACTTTTCTGAAGTGTAGTAAGGCTAGCCTTATAGCCCGAAGTTCCCTCCGGTTGGAGGTCATCTGCTTTTCCCAGGGAGACTACTTCTGTTGGAACCAGGCCGAGCCTACAAAGGCACCCCAGCCGGAAGAGGAGGCATGCGTGGTGATTGGAACCCCCGTAAACGGAGTCAGCGATACTCCATCCTGTAGGAGACGAGGGGTCATCCACCACCTCGGATCCTGGACTGTTCGTGGAGAGATGGTCAGAATTTTCTCTAAGGATAGATGACTCCGGCTCCATTGAGACAGGATATCCTTCTGTAAAGGACGAATATGGGCTCGAGCCCACGGGACTGCGTCTAAAGTGGAAGTTAGACAGCCCAGAACTTCCATAGCTGACCTCACTGACACAGAGGGATTCTGGATCAGAGTGGACACTCCCCTCCTCAGATTCAGTCTTCGTTCCTCCGAAAGATGTAGGGTCATCTAGACAGTGTCTGTCTGGAAGCCCAGAAACTGGATCCTTTGTGAAGGAGTAAGTTGAGACTTCGCAAGGTTGATCAGGAATCCATGACGTCTGAGCAGGTGGACTGACGTCCGGACATGGCAGGACAGTAATTCCGCAGACTTCGCCTTCAGTAGCCAGTCGTCTAGGTATGGAACAACAAAAATCCCCTGCAGCCTCAGAAAAGCTCAGAGGACGACTGCTACCTTTGTGAATACCCTGGGGGCTGACGAAAGCCCGAAGGGTAGGCAAGTGAACTGGAAGTGGTGCGTAACCAAGCCCGACCTGATGGCAACCCGAAGATATTTCCTGTGGCTCTGGGCTATAGGTATGTGTAGGTACGCGTCCGTGAAGTCCAGTTTTGCCAGGAAGTCATCCCTGTCCAAAATCGGGATAACTGTCCTGATGTTTTCCATTTTGAACCGTTTCTTGCCTATGAAACGGTTCAGAACAGTCAGGTCTATGACCAGCCGAAATTTGCCATTGGCCTTGGGAACTGAAAAGACCCTTGAGTAATGGCCCATGCCCTTTTCTGGAATAGGAACTGTCTTCAGCGCGCCCTTTGCAACAAATTCCTGAATCAGTAGCATCACTTGAGTATCTTGCGGTTGATTTAGGAAGAATCTGTCCGGTGGATCTGACAGATACTCCAGGATGTATCCTTGACGGATTAGAGAAAGAACCCAGGAGTCTGAGGTTGTTTCTTGCCGTACTGAACAAAAATGGGCTAGTCTTCCTCCTACCCATGCAGGATGTAATATGGCATCATAACACCTCATCTTTCTTAGGAGGAGGCTTGTTTTTGGAGAAGGAGGGTGAGGACTGGTTCCCTTTCCTATAATGGAAATTCCTGAAACGGTCCGATCTGAAAACCCGCCTGGGCCTCTGGAATCCTCTGTCACTCCGATAGTAGGGTCTAGAAGATGGCTTCTTAGTAGCTGAAGATGAAGAGGCTGATGAAGACACAGGAGGTGGGAAGGCGATGCCTTTGTCTTCATTAAGGTCCTTGAGGATATCCCTCAGCTGGGGACCAAACATGGTTTCCGGTTGGAAAGGGAGACTGACAAAGTGGTTCTTGGATGAGACATCCCCAGCCCACTGTTTCACCCAAAGGGCTCTTCTGGTGGAGTTAGAAGAGGCCAAACCCCTAGAAGCAAAACGAAGCGTGTCCAGAGGCATGTCACACAGGAAGTCCGAAGCGGCCTTGAGAGTTGGCATTTTTTCCAAAACCTCCTGAGTGGGAACTCCAGCTTCAAGATCTCTGGTGACCTCACTAATCCACATCCTCAGAGCTCTGGCCACCGCGATTGCGGACAATGATGCTTTAGCAACTGCAGCAGATGACATATAGGATTTCTTAGCCAAAGAATCCTCTTTTCTGTCCATAGGATGCTTGAGGAGAGTGGACTCCTCCTCAGGAAACACAGATTTTTTTGGCCAGTTTAGCGACTGGCAGATCCAAACGGGGAGGCTGGTCCCATTTAGAGGACTGTTCCTCACTGAGTTTGTACATGGACTTGAACCTTGCCCCCAGGTCCACCAGGATTGCACTAGCGGGTGGGAAGGAAAAGTCTTGTTTTCACTGACAGGAAAAAATACATTGCCTCCTTAACAAGCTTGCCCTTAGTAGACAATTCTGACTCAACGGTCGCTTTTACAGACCTAATGAGCTTGGATACATCCTCCTTGCGGAATAAATAGTAATCTTCAGGAATTCATTGGTCTGAACTAGCAGAGTCAGTCATAAGCAGAAGAATGCGGGGAGTCACGGGGAGGAGACCTATGGCTCCTAGATGTCTTTTTGGAGCATTCACCCAGCACGCTAGCCAGCTCAGCACAGATGATATCTCTCACAGTATCAGCAGTAATAGGTAGGTGGAGAGGTAGCACACACATCCTGGATACAGTCATCAGGGAGAAGTTGCTGACATGCAGAACACATCCTGAATTTACTCTTACAGGTCCGCTTAGCAGGAGGAGAACTAGACATCTGAAAGCATAAGCATAAAGAATGCAGTTACTCACTAATCCCCCCACCCCCCCCCCCCAGGCCATCCCCATAGTGTCCAAAAGGAACAGAGACGGATACTCACAGTGGTGGTTCAGTAGCGCCGCTGCCCAGCGAGAGAGTGAGCATGCAGCGCGAGAAAGACGGGCCTTTTGACAGCTGCTGGCAAAAGGACACGCCCCCACATGAGGCGTGGCCGGCAACCGAGGAGGGGGAGGAGCCTGCACGCATCATTTGACAGGTAACATACCAGGCATAGCTGATAGGGAGAAAAGTATAACACCACTACAGCAGCACTATTACCTAAGACACAGACCTGTGCAAAGGTGGTAATAGGAAATTAACTCTTACCTGTCCGATAGCCGCCAAGTCCTGCTGGCAGAGGCTCAAAAGGCAGCGGTAAACCCCAGTAGCTACCATCTTCATGGGGATACCCATATGTCATGCATGAAAGGGAGAACTGAACCCTTCAGCCCTGAATCCCCCAGTGACATCAGCCTGAGATAAAGGCTTTCAGCATTCCTCAGTGTGGACATGGGCAGACACTGAACCACAGGTCTGGAACCCCAGCCATCACTGCCGTTGGACCCCCAGACCTGGACGGGTCAAAAAATATAAAAGTATGCAAAAAGATGCACAAAAATTAAAAGGGAAACATCCCAACAATAGTATATACACAAACACATGTCTCTTCCCATGCAGAAGAAAAAAAACTCTGAGTTGGGTGTCTTGTTACTCTCTCTTATACAGGTGGTTAATTAGTTAATTGATTACTGCTGTGCGTCTCTTCTGCCATGTTCTCGGAAGCTAAAGCTTAACCCATTGTATGCTGCCATAGGACTTCCAGGAAAGGGGAATTTCTGTCCTCAGTATAGATCAAAGATGCTTATCTCCACGTGCCCATCGGGATCACTCACCCACTAGAGATTCGTGCGCTTCGCCATATTGGAAGATCACTACCAGTTTGTGGCCCTGTCCTTCGGCTTAGCAATGGCTCCCAGAGTCTTTACAAAGATTCTGGCACCAGTCATGGCTATTCTCCATGCCAGGGGCATAATAGCTATACCTTAAATGGACAACACCTTAATAAAAGCGCCCACACAGAGGGCCAACTTGGAAAGCACCCAAATTATGTTGGACACACTGGTACACTTCAGTCGGATTGTGAACCACAAGAAATTGTCTCCCAATACATCCATCTCCATCACCTTCCTGGTGATGACTATGGATACACAGTCAACAAAGTTCCTTCTACTCCTAGCGAAACAGCAATCTCTCAGGTAAGCGGTCTAGGCACTTCTGCCACCTCACCAAAACCTAATTAGCAAGTGTATGTGAACTTCAGGTCCCATGGTGAAGTCAATGGAAGCTGTGCCTTTCCCACAGTTCCACACTTGTACCCTACAGAGGGCGATCTTCCGTTCTTGGGACAAAACCGTGACCTCCCTGGATTGTTCCATGCTTCTTTCAGTGGTCACTAGACACTCACTTTACTAGTGGCTCCACCTCTCCAGCCTATCCAAGGGCAGATCCTTCCTCTCAGTTGGTCATAACTACAGACGCAAGTCTAAGCGGTTCTGCATCAGGACAATGTCGTCCTGCGACCAGTTCCTTCCTTTCTGCCAAAGGTAGTCTCCTCATTCTATCTAAAAAAGGAGATAGTCCTCCCTTCCTTCTGTCCAGCCCCAGTCCATCCCAGGGAAAATGCACTTCACACCGTGGATGTGGTCCGGGAACTAAAAGTCTGCCTGGACAGAACGGCGGCCTTTGGCAAGTCGGACTCCCTCTATGTAGTCCCTGATGGGCCTCGGCATGGGCTGGTGGAAGCCAAGTCCACTGTCAGTCACTGGATCAGGTCATCTATCTGCGAGGCTTATTGTTCCTTCAGGTGATGGCCCATTCCACAAGGACGGTTGGTACCTCTTGGGCGGTCCAGCACAATGCCTCCCCTTTGTAAGTGTGCAGGGCAGCAACATTGTCCTCCCTGCACACTTTCACAAAGTTCTATAGGGTGCATACCTTTACATCCTCCAATGCGGCTCTTGGTCGCAGGGTGCTGCAAATGGCAGTGCATTGACTGCACTCATGCTACTAAAGTTGATTATTGTTTTCCCACCCATGGGGATTGCTCTAGAACGTCCCAAAGTCTTTGCAGTGTCCCTCAATGAAATGGGTGAGAAAATTGTTTTTTTTTTGTTAATCACTGTAAAATCCCTTTCTCGTCTTGTTCATTGGGGGACACAGCACCCACCCCGCATACTGTTCTCTGCACAGCGCTCTGTGCATGTTACCCTTGTTGGGTTGTTTTCCCTTTGGTTCGAACATGTTATTGGTTGCATAGGTTCTTTTTTATTATTGCTCATGTTTTCTCTCCTACTGCTTCAGTACAAACTGATTAGCTCAGTGTCTGCAGGGGTCTAGCTGGTGGGAGGAATTAACAGTTTTTTAGGCGCACCGACAGGGGGGGTCGAGTGGGTTTGGTTCTAAATGCGGGGGGTGGTGGAGGTGAGTAGGAGATGAGCGCTTCCATCGTGGAGGCGCTTATCTCAATATACATCTGTATCGCCGTCCTCAGGACAGCGATACAGATGGATGTGCTGCGGCAGGGGAGGGAGAGGCGTCTCCCTTCCCTGTCCTTCTGATAGGCCGCAGGCACTAATGGCGGGTCAGAGGCCGGGTAATGACATCATCGCGCCGCCTAAGCCGGGCAGCACACAGCAGGGACACAGGCCGAAAGAGGCCTGCATCGCATCGCTGCTGATGGAGGCAAGTATTAGTGTGTTTTTTTTTCTTAATAGATGCTACATAATAGGGGGGCACCTGGCATTTCTCACTGGCCCATTTTTATTTTTTGGGGGGCTTGCACTATGGGGGGCATCTGGCGACTGGCAATTTCTTACTATCCCATTTTTTGGGGGGGCACTATAGGGCATTTATTTCTTGCCTATTTTGAGGGGGCACTATGGGGGCATTTCTTTACTGGCATTTGATGGCCCTATAGGGGCATTATTTGGGGGCACTATGGGGGAGTGGAGCACTATGGGGGCATCTGGTTGCTCTAAAGGGGCATTTTTTTACTGGCACATTATAGGGGGCACTATAGGGGAGAGCGGCACTATGGGGCATCTGGTGGCACTATAAGGGCATCATTTGGGGGCACAGCCTGAGGTATTTGTTTAATAAAGTATAAAGTGATGAAAGGTCCTCTTTAAGAGGCAGAAACCTCTTAACAAGTCAGGCGCATCTCTGCCCTGCTGTCTGCTAGAAACTGAAGTCCACACCAGCTACAGGCTGGCGTAGACGTCAACTATAACTTCTGGCACTTTCTGGCGAAAGTTATAGTAAATGTAGTGGCTGCACAAAGACACGCCCCTTTTGCTAAGCCACTGCCCCTTTTTCTTGGCTCTTTTCTGAAGCTCAAAAAGTCGCAAATTATGATGCACAGATGCCGTACACCATAATGTACAACTTTTTTACGCCACAGTTGTGGTGTAAAAAAATTGGTAAGTGTCCCTAAATATGTTTTACCTTAATTTTAAAAAAAATCCAAAATTAACCAAAAATCTGGAAAAAATCACTATTTTTTTTAATTTGAATGTCTCTGCTTTTAAAGAGGTTGCCTGGTCAAAATCAATTTATTTATGTGCTCCTAACACCCCTCACCATGCATATATATGCCCCCAATACCTGTTTTTTATGTCATGTGACCGTGTTACTACACCCAGACATGAATCCTGCTAGTCTATTTCTCACTCAGTGTCTAAATCACAGGCTCTTCCCTCACCATTTCCAGATTGTAATAAACTATGGATGCTGGCCATAGATTTCTATTATAACGGAATGCATAATGGAATGCCTCTAAATGTAATCGCATTATGGTCCGTGGTAACTGAATCCATAATGCAATTCAGCATATACCCGAGCTCGAGCTTCAAAACTTGAAGTTTGCTCATCCATAATCTACTCCTATCATGTGTGATACTACCTGATGTGCTGATGTATCTAATCTTATCTTGCATGATACTGCCTGCTGACATGTGTATCTAATCTTATATGATACTGTCTGCTGAGCTGTGTATCCAATCCTACCTTGTATGATACTGCTTGCTGAGCTGTGTCTCTAAACCTTTATGCACACAACAGTATTCGTTTTACAGACTGCAAGTTGCGCATATGCTAAATAAGGATACTGTCAATGTGTGATCCACACTTTTTTGCAGAGCCATTGACTTCTATGGGTTCAAGGTCTGCATTTTGAGGAACAGAACAGTACATGTTCTATTATGTTTTGTGGAAATGATATACGGATGTGGAAAGCACATGGACGTAATGAGTGTATTAGTTCCAGAAAAGATACAACGTGCCTTATTCTGGTCCTCAAAATGCAGACCTCGAATCCATAGAAGTCAATGGCTCTGCAAAAAAAACTGCAAGTCACACATGGACAGTATTCTTATTTAGCAAATACACAATTTGGAGACCGCAAAACAGATGCACGTGCATGAGGCCTAATCCTATCTTTTTTAGTCCTGTCTGCAGCAGTGTTTATCTTGGCCTATCATACTGACTGTATGACAGTAATATTTGATACAGCCGGGCTCTATCTGATCGCGGGTATTTACACATGATGAGATACATCACAATCGCCCCGCAGTCTGATAAAGATTGGTTGTATCATACATTACTATTATACAGTCAGTGTGTTTCAGGGAAGCCACAGTCGGACTGCGATTCTTGGACCGATCACGATCACTTGCATGGGCCCTATCACTCATACTGAGCCCCCATAACAGTGACATCCACAGCCCCTCATGAGCCATCTAGTGCCACCATTGTTATCCAGTGCCCCCTTTGCTATCAACAAAGCTCCTCATGCGCCATCCACTGCCCCCATTGCCATCTACAGTGCCTTTTGCGTGCCATCCAGTGACTCCATTGCTATCCACGGTGCCCCTTGTGTGTAATCCTGTGCCCCCTTTGCCATACAAAGTGCCACTTGTGTGCCATCCAGTGCCCCATTGCCATCCATAGTGCCCCTCATTTGCCACCTAGTGTCCACAGTGCCATTCATGTGCCATCCAGTGCCCCTTTGTCATCCACAGGGTCCCACATGTGCCATCTAGTGCCCTCATTGCTATAGAGCACCATAAACAGTGCACCTCAGGCGCCATCCAGTACCCTCTTTGCCATCCCTAGTGCCCAGTGCCCCAATTGCCATTAAGTGCCCCCTTTGCCATTGACAATGCTCCTCATGCGCCATCCAGTGCCCACTTTGTCATTCACAGTGCTCCAGGTACATGCACAGAAAAGCGAACAACCTCTGGCTGATCACTATGCTGAGACTCATACACAGCGCTTATATCACGCAAAACGTTATGGCCTCTCTGGTGGCCAAGACCTGGGGAGCTCACATAGGCTGGTGCTTTTTCATATAGTGTGCAAGCACGACCACCGCTGATGGATTGCAGGGTGGTTGTAACCATGGAAACGAGCAGTGTATAATGTGATGGAAAAATGAATCCAGCCTGCAAAGGAAGCAATATGGATAATAACAATACATTAGTAAGTGCCTTGTATTAACTTCCTCTACATAATAAATGCTGTTTGCTGAAGTGAGACAACCCCTTTAACATTCACCATGAACTACTCACAAAAAGTAACATGATACTTGGCTTGTGGATGAAATTTCAGGATGAACCTAAAATGCACTCTAACCCTTACAGGTGAACTTAATGTGACCATGTCTAACTTTTGAATGCACATATCCAACTGTTCAAAGTTTCAGTACTTTTTGCACAACTTGCTGTTATCTAACATGGAGCTTAAAGAGGTTGTCTGGGCTTTTTAATATTGATGACCTATCATCAGAATAGGTCATCAATATCAGATCGGCGGGGGTCCGACACTCGGCACCCCCGCCGATCAGCTGTACAGGGAAACGGCGCACACAGTGCGCACGTGCCGTCTCCATTCTTTCTTCCAGCCCGCTGCTGAAGTCCCATAGACATACAGCAGCAGACAGGAAGAGAGAAGGGAGACGGCAAGTGCGCATAGCGTCCAACACCCCCGCTGATCTGATATTGATGACCTATCCTGAGGATAAGTCATCAATATTAAAAAGCCCGGACAACCCCTTTAATGGAAAAATTCACAGCAGGTGTTTGATCCACCAAAAATTGCCCGGTAAATTTTCTGGTTCAATTACAATTGGTACATTTCAACAGTCATCATCATCATGCTGTGCACATTTTGACATGAAACTAAGACGACCCCTAACAATTCATTAACAGTACTTCGTCATTGAGAAAATCCTGCTTGAAGCCTCACAGACAGAAGTGGCCACTGAACTTAGACTGTCACAGAGTGTCATCAGCAGGTTGCAACAGAGATTCACAGAGTCATAGAAAGGCATAGAAGTGGATGTCCTTTGGCCACATCCCACACTGATGACTGAGCAGAAATTATGGCTGCCAGTGATGTTGGAGACGTAATGGAGAGCGCCATGCATAAGCCACAGACAAGCCTTTGGAGGTGGTGATGTTACAGTGTGGGCAGGAGTGTCTAGAAAATACACAACTGCCCTACACTTTGTGAATGGTACAGTGACGAGCCTATACAACTTGAATAACATCATTAACCCCTTCAAGACAGTTTTCACCTTAAGGACCAAGCTACATTTTTCAAATCTGACATGTTTCACTTTATGTGGTAATAACTCTGGAACGCTTTTACTTATCTAAACGATTCTGAGATTTTCTCGTGACATATTGTACTTCATGTTAGTGGTAAATTTGAGTCAATATGTTTCACCTTTATTTATAAAAAAAATTCCTAAATTTACAGAAAATTTGGAAAAATTCAGAATTTTTGAAATTTGAATGTCTCTGCTTTTTAAGCAGATTGTGATAACTCATAAAATAGTTGTTACTGTACATTTCCCAGATGTCTACTTCATGTTGGCAAAGTTTTGTAAACATCATTTTAATTTTTTAGGACGTTGAAAGGTTAGAATTTTAGAAGCAATTCTTAATTTTTTTAAGAAAATTTCCAAAACCCACTTTTCAAGGACCAGTTCAGTTATGAAGTCACTTTGTGGCGCTTACATAATAGAAACCACCCATAAATGACCCAATTTTAGAAATTACACCTATCACGTTATTCAAAATTGATTTTACAAACTTTGTTAACCCTTTAGGTGTTCCACAAGAATGAAAGGAAAATGGAGGTGAATTTTCAAAAATTAACTTTTTTTGCAGATTTTCCATTTAAATCTATTTTCCCGGTAACACAGCAAGGGTTAACAGCCAAAGAAAACTCTGTATTTATTACCCTGATTCTGCAGTTTACAGAAACATCCCACATGTGGTGGTAAACTGCTGTACGGGAACATAGCAGGGCGCAGAGGGAAAGGAACGCCATATGAATATTGGAGGGCAGATGTCGCTGGGATAATTTTAAGTTGCCATGTCACATTTGAAGTCCCCCTGATGCACCCCTAGAGTAGAAACTCACAAAAGTGACCCAATTTTGTAAACTACAATATGAGGTGACAGTTTTATTGGTACAATTTTGGGGTACATATGATTTTTGATTGCTCAATATTATGCTTTTTGTGAGGCAAAGTAACAAAAAAATGGCTGTTGTGGCACAGTTTTTATTTTTTGTTTTTTACAAAGTTCTCCTGACAAGATTGATCATGTGTTGCTTTTATAGAGCAGGTTGTTTCAGTTTTACATAATAAAGCATTTTTTAAAACAAAAATTATGTTTTTGTGTCTTAATTTTCTGAAAGCTACATTTCTTTTATTTTTCTGCCGATCGTCTTGTGTAGGGGCTCATTTTTTGTGGAAAGAGGACGTTTTTATATGTAGGATTTTTGGGTACATATGATTTTTTTGATCACTCAATATTACACTTTATGTGGCAAAGTAACCAAAAAATTGGTTGTTTTTGCCGTTTTTATTTTTTTATGAAATTCACCTTAGGGGTTAGATCATGTGATATTTTTATAGAGCAGGTTTTTACGGACACGGCGATACTTAATATGTCTACTTTTTTTAATGTATTTTAGTTTTACACAATAAAAACATTTTTTTAAAAAACAAAAATCATGTTTTAACATCTCCATTTTCCGAAAGCTATATTTTTTTTTATTTTTTGGGCGATTATCTTATGTAGGGTCTCATTTTTTGCAGGAAGAGATGACGGTTTGATTTGTACTATTTTGGGTTGCATATGACTTTTTGATCGCTTGGTATAACAGTTTTTGTGATGAAAGGTGACAAAAAAATTGCATTTTTTGCACAGTTTTTATTTTTATTTTTTATGGTGTTCACCTTAGGGGGTAAGTCATATAATATTTTTAAAGAGCAAGACATTACGGACGTGGAGATACCTAATATGTCTACTTTTTGACATTTATTTCAGTTTCACCCAATAAAAGCATTTTTGAAGAAAAAGAAATCATGTTTTAGTGTCTTCAATTTTGAAAGCCATATTTTTTTTTATCTTTTGGGCGATTGTCTTAGGTAGGGTCTCATTTCTTGCGGGAAGAGATGATGGTTTGATTGGTACTATTTTGGGGTACATATGTTGTTTTGATCGCTTGGAATTACACTTTTTGTGATGTATGGTGATAAAAAAAATAGCATTTTTGTATTTTATTTCTTTTTTTTTTTTTTTTACGGTGTTCCCCTGACGGGTTAGTTGTGATATTTTTTATAGAGCAGGTTGTTATGGACGTGGCGATACCTAATATGTCTATTTTTAAAAAATGTATTTCAGTTTTACATACTAAAAGCATTTTTGAAGGAAAAAAAAAATCATGTTTTAGTGTCTCCATTTTCTGAAAGCCATATTTTTTTTATTTTTTGGACAATTGACTTAGGTAGGGTATGATTTTTTGCGGGAAGAGATGACGGTTTCATTGGTACTATTTTGGGGTGTGTATGATTTTTTGATCGCTTGGAATTACACTTTTTGTGATGAAGGTGACAAAAAAAATTGCATTTTTGGCTTTTTTTTTTTTTTTTACTTTGTTCACCTGAGGGCATAGATCATATGATATTTTTATACAGCAGGTTATTACGGATGTGGTGATACCTAACGTATACTTTTTTTTTTACATTTATTTCAGTTTTACACAATAAAAGCATTTTTGAAGAAAAAGAAATCATGTTTTAGTGCAGGGGTGCACAACCTGCGGCCCGGGGGCCACATGCGGCCCTTGATACCATTCTGTGTGGCCCCATCCATCTGGTAACAGACATGTATGTCCATGTTTTGTGGCTGCTCACATGCATTTTTCATGTATTGCTCCCATTAGATGGGACTCCTGGAACTGTAACTAGACATTAATGGTATACACTGTGTGTTCAATCTGCCATAAATACAGTATTTCAGTTGGTAATACCCCTTTAAATTTTATTTTCGGCCCTTGAGGTTGGTACAGTCGGACAATGTGGCCCCCACCCAGAAAACGTTGTGCACCCCTGTTTTAGTGTCTCCATTTTCTGAAAGCTATATTTTTTTTAGTTTTTGGGCGATTATCTTATGTAGGGTCTCATTTTTGCGGGCACTATTTTGGGGTACATATGTCTTTTTGATCGCTTTGAATTACTCTTTTTGTGATGTAAGGTGACCAAAAAATGGCACTTTTGCTCAAATTTGATTTTTTTTACAGCGTTCACCTGTGATATTTTTATAGAGTACTTTGTTACGGACGTGACAATACCTAATATGTGTTTTTTTTATTTTTAATTTAAACATTATTTTATGGTGAGGGACGTTTTTTTGTTGTTTTTTTTTACTTGAAACTTTAATTTTTTTATTATTAAAAAGACACTTTTTTCCACTTTTTTACTTTTTACATTTGTCCCACTGTGGGACTTCACATTTTCAGGGTGTGATCCCTGTTTCAATTCAGTACAATATCTACAGTATCGATAACAGTCGGGCCCGTGCTGCTGATCGGGCAGGTGCAGGAGCTGCATGTATGTGATTTTGCGGCAAGGGGTTAAAGAGGACCTCTCACCCCTCCTGACATGCCTGTTTTTTTTTGTTTGTTTTTTAAACTGTGTATTTTATTGGTACAACATAGGTACACTTTTTCAATATAATATAATAACACAATAAAAAAAAAGGGCCATAGAGTATAGATATGAAAGACATGTCATTCAGCAGTACATTGCGGAAGCATGTAGGAGGAGCAAGGTAATCTACAAGTACTCCTGGCCATGTAAAACCAGATGAATGAGGTAAAGGACATTAACAACTAGGACATCCATGTACACAAAGGACAGTACAAAGACAAACATAGGGGGGACTTGGAAAGGGGAGAGGGAGAAACAAGGGAGGTACGAAGGAAGGGTGAATAGGAAGAGGTGTTAACACCGAAGTGTAATCCAGGGGCCTAGGAATATGAGGGATGTGCGTCCCACGTCTGCCAAATCTTATTAAATGTGTCCAACGTGTTATTGAGAGACGCCGTGAGGTGGTCTAGGGACCGAATGTCTCGGATTCTAGCTAGCAACATAGATTGAGAGGGAGGATTCGTTTTCTTCCAAGATTTAGCAATCAACGTCTTGGCAGCCGTATAGAGGAGCAGGAACAGCCTGGAGGAGTGCCTGGTCGTTCTCGGGGGCGGAAGATTAAGCAGGTATATCTTTGGATCGAGGGCCACCAACATTGAGAAGAGGGATTGGGCCACCTCTCTCACCTCAACCCAGAATGGAACAATCAGGGGGCATGTCCAAAATACATGATATAGGGTGCCGACTTCTCTTTGACAACACCAGCAAACGGAGGGAATGGCTGGGTTCAAAGAGTGCAGGAGGGCCAGGGTGTGATACCAGCGCATGAGGAGTTTAAATTGTGTTTCCTTGTATGTAGTACAAATGGAGGATTGTGAAGCTCTGTTCCATATGATCAGCCACTCTGAGTGAGAGAGAGGGGAGCCAATGTCAGCAGACCATTTGTCCATTTATTGATGATGAGTGGGGTTCCCCTCAGCAGAGGTGGACAGGAGATGATAAATCATGGAGATTAATCCTCTCGTGTCAGTGCCCAAGCGGCAAAGGCGCTCAAACTTGGTAGGGGTCGAGACTTGGAGCATCCCAAACATAGAGTATACATAGTGGCGGATCTAAAGGTAGTGGAAGCTTTCCGCCTGTGGCAATTTGTTATGGTCCTGCAGTTGTGCAAAGGATTTGAATGTCAAGGTAGAAGCATCAACAGCGTCTGCAATGCGAAAGAGACCCAACGATGACCAGACCCGAACCATGGGAGCAGTTAGACTAGCAGGGATAGCCGGTTTATACAGAAAGGAGATCATTGAGGAATGCTGGGAAGCTAGATGAAAGCGCTTATGGCATGTGTCCCGTATATGTTTAGTAAAGGCCATTGGGCCTAGTAGTGGAGGGTGGGATGACACCGGGTTTGGTTGCCACAACAGGGTATTTGGGTGCATAGGAGCAAGCCATAGCTTCTCGATCTCCACCCATTTGGTGAACGCTAATTGAGAAGCCCAAAATGGTACAACCCGCAAGTGTGTGGCCCAATAATAATGCAACACATTGGGAACAGATAGGCCCCCTCTATCAGCAGTAGTAAGCATAACTTTACGGGGTACGCGGTAACATAGTAACATAGTTTATAAGGCTGAAAAAAGACATCTGTCCATCCAGTTCGGCCTATTTTCCTACAAGTTGATCCAGAGGGAGGCAAAAAAAACCTGTGAGGTACAAGCCAATTTTCCCCACTTTAGGGGAAAAAATTCCTTCCCGACTCCAATCAGGCAATCAGAATTACTCTTTGGATCAACGACCCATCTCTAGTAACTATAACCTGTAATATTATTACCCTCCAGAAATACATCCAGGCCCCTCTTGAACTCTTTTAGTGAACTTACCATCACCACCTCCTCAGGCAGAGAGTTCCATAGTCTCACTGCTCTTACCGTAAAGAATCCTCTTCTATGTTTGTGTACAAACCTTCTTTCCTCCAGACGCAGAGGATGTCCCCTCATCACACTTACAGTCCTGGGGATAAATAGATGATGGGAGAGATCTCTGTACTGACCTCTGATATATTTATACATAGTTATTAGATCTCCCCTCAGTCGTCTTTTTTCTAAAGTGAATAACCCTAATTTTGATCATCTTTCTGGGTACTGTAGTCCACCCATTCCAGTTATTACTTTAGTTGCCCTCCTCTGAACCCTCTCCAGCTCTGCTATGTCTGCCTTGTTCACAGGAGTCCAGAACTGTACACAGTACTCCATGTGTGGTCTGACTAGTGATTTGTAAAGTGGCAGGACTATGTTCTCATCACGGGCATCTATGCCTATTTTAATGCAACCCATTATCTTATTGGCCTTGGCAGCAGCTGTCTGACACTGGTTTCTACAGCTTAGTTTACTGTTCACTAAAATTCCTAGGTCCTTTTCCATGTCAGAGTTACCTAATATTTTACCATTTAGTATTTACTGGTGACTTGCATTATTCCTTCCCATATGCATAACCTTACATTTGTCAGTGTTAAACCTCATCTGCCACTTCTCTGCCCAAGCCTCCAGTCTATCCAGAACGGTGTCTTTTACCTTGCCATATGAAATCCAGAATAGCCTGTTGCATACGTTTAAGTTCCGCCATAGGAACACCAACGGGGAGCGTTTCAAAGTAATACAGCAATTTTGGAAGCAGGGACATTTTCACCACCGCTATTCGACCCAGGAGGGACAAGAACAGAGGTCTCCACTTGAGGAGAAGGGCTTTGAGCTCCCGAAAAAGGAGTTTTAGAGTAAAGGGAGGAGTTAGCGGGGGTGACAAGGACTCCCAGGTACTTCAAGGCGTCGTCTGACCATCGGTAGGAATAATTACTTTTTAGTCCCTGAAGATTGGTGCTGGGTATCTGAATGGGTAAGGCCTCCGTTTTGGACGTGTTAACTTTATAACCAGAGAGGGCCCCGTATGTCGTTAGTGCTACGTGTAGGTTGGGCAGTGTAATATGGGGATTCGTGAGCGTAAGGAGGACATCGTCTGCGTATAAGGATATTTTGAACTCTCTAACTTTAAAGCCCTGTATGTCTGGGTTTAGCCTGATGTGGGCTGCGAGGGGTTCTATACATAGAGCAAAAATTGATGGCGATAGTGCCATTAGAGATATTAAACGGTGCGGAGGAGGACAGGGGAAGCTTCACCAGTGCCGAAAGGGTAGAATAAAGGCCACGAATGGCCTGAAGAAAGGGCCCTGAGATACCGAACACCCGAAGGGTCGCAAAAAGAAATAACCAATTAATGCGGTCAAAGGCCTTCTCTGCATCGAGGCTTAAGATAACAGCCGGAGTACTAGTACGGTTGGCCAAATAAGTTAAGTTAAGAACCCTGCGGGTGTTATCCCCCCCCGTCGGCACGGAATAAAGCCCACCTGGTCTTTGTGGATAAGAGTAGGAAGCCAGGAGTTAAGACGGCCCGCCAAAATACGGGTGAAAATCTTTAAGTCAGCATTCAACAAGGAGATTGGTCTATAACTGCTGCAATCCTGGGGGTCTTTACCTGGCTTCGGGATTACTACGATGTGAGAAGACAGTATCGTAGTCGGTATTGGGGATCCCTGTAAAAAGGAGTTATAGAGGGCCAGGAGATGCGGTGAAAGTTCGGCGATAAAAGTCTTATAATATAAGTCAGTGTACCCGTCCGGGCCTGGGGATTTACTCGCCAGAAGGCCCTTAATCACCTCCCGCAACTCCTCCGCGGAAATGGGGGCATTTAAAAGGTCAACAGCCTCTGATGAGAGCTTAGGGAGACGACAAGAGCTCAAATAGTCTCGTATCTGGGATAAAGAGGAGGAATGATTGTTGGCATGATTCAAATTGTATAGTTGGGCGTAATATTCCCTGAAACAGTGAGCAATTTCAGCTGGATGATATTGGGGACAGCCTGTATTATCCTTGACGGCTTGTGGAGTGCGTTTAGCAGTGGAGTCCCTGAGTTGTCTGGCTAGGATAGTATGAGCCTTATTGCCTTTTTCGTAGAAACGCTGTCTCAAGAACATCAAGAGCCGCTCGACATTGTAAGTGGTCACATCTTTTAGTTTTGCACGGGCAGCCACCAGTTCCCGCAGGAGAGAGAGATTCGGTGAGGCCTGGAGGCGGGTTTGTAGAGAGTCAATTTGTGCCGTCAGTTCTCGTATTCGGGATAGTCTATGTTTTTTGAGTCGAGACGCTAATGCAATACAATGGCCACGTATAACGGCCTTATGGGCCTCCCATAGCGTAGCGGAAGAGGTTACTGAGTTCTCATTCTCAGCAAAGTATGTACAAATAAACTGTTTAATGTCCATGCACGTAGGTAGTGATTTTAATAGTGGCATGTGCGGGGAGGTGCAGGTTGGGAGGAGAGGGAGAGAATGACAGGAGCGTGATCCGACCACGATATAGGTCCAATGGTAACTTCTCGGAGCATTTTCAGCGGGAGGGCATTACCAAAGAAGTAATCAATTTGGGTATGCAACTTGTGAGGAGGGGAGTAGAAAGTAAACTTTCAACTTGTGGGATTATCAATCCTCCAGAGGTCGAATAGGGCAGAGTTACGAACTGTGCGACAAAAGTCCCTTGCTAGGCGTGACGCTGGCGGGGAAGGCGAGGTTGGAGAGAGTGAAAGTCTGTCCGCGGATTCAGAAAAGATCATATTAAAATCCCCTCCAATGATCCACGCCGCAGGGGGCAGTTTTTAGAGTTTGTTGAGGACCTTCCGTATAAATGCTATCTGTGAGGTATTAGGGGCGTAGATGTTATAGAGTATTATGGGGCGATCTTGGAATGCACCTTCTAAAATGACATAACGACCAATCGGGTCGATATGGGAGGCTGTTATAGAGACAGGGCAGTATGACGAGAGTACGATGGCAACTCCCGCTTTCCGGCGAGTGTGGTTAGCTAGATATGCATGGGGGTAGCAGTGCTTGGTGAAGTTAAAGGTCCCCGTCTGATCAAGGTGGGTCTCCTGCAGAAAGGCAATATCTGCCCGCAAAGTGCGAAGTTCACGGAGGGCAAGGCGCCTTTTCGTGTTAGAGCCTAACCCCTTGACATTCAAAGAGACTATTCTGGCCATGAGAAAGGCTAGGGAAGGTGGAGGAGTGAGTATAAAAGGATTGACTCACCGAACCAGTAAACAAAGATGGATGATAGTCCACGCAGGCTGCCAGACGAAGGCACAGGGTCCAGGCTGTTCCCACTTGAAGGAGGCGAGAGGCTGCTAGGAGGGAATGAGTCAGAGAGATCGGGAGGAAGGATGGGAAGGTAACAAAAGGGAAGTCAGGGGTAGACACAGACAACACCAAAATTAACAAACACTTAGATTATAGAGGACAAAATTATGTAAAGAACCAGACCTATATAAATAAAAACGGTCGGAAATGGGATCAATTCTGCTGAAACCAGGTCAGCAGAACGGACTCACGGACTCCTTAGGATAAAATAAAGGAGGACCGAGAGTCACGTCCCAAAAATGGGGTCCCAAAAAAAAGGAGACCCAGCAAGAACCAACAGATGAGGAACGTTAGGCAAAAACAGTAAATAACCAACAAGTCGTGACTGTGCAAAAGTAGAATAGACATGTAGAAAACCCGAGCGGGCAGCTAGATTTCAAGTCCCCAGGGTAGTAGAGGAGATCAGCAGATCAGTCCAGTGAGAAGTCAGCGATGAGGAGGTTGGGTTCCACTTCCTGCTGCCGGGTGAGAAAGTTGCACAGAAGGAGGCGGGGGGTCATCCAGCGATTTCCTAGGGGTAGGCAAGCTCCGACGTTGAGAATTCTCTAGGATCAGCCAAGCCAGGGTGGGCGGTACTGAGAGAGTGGGGGAGTCCCAGTCCGCCAGATCTGGGACAGGAATGTCCATGGCGGTGCAGAAGAAATCAAGATCCTCAAGGGTGCGGAGGTAGATAGGGCGACTGTTTTTACAAACATGTGATCCAAGATAAGTCCTGGTACAATTGCACTTGGGCCCCACGGAATTCCAGAGTGCGTGTGTCTTGTACTTTCGCCATAATGGCCTCTTTCCGAAGGAAGTCGTGCACACAGCAAATGACATCCCTGGGCTGTGGCGATGACCCCTTAGGTCTTAGGGCTCTGTGGACTCTGTCTAGTTTGGTGAAGGTGGACGGTGGGTCCCCCATAATCTGGTTAAAGAGGGCGTCCAGAATTTTCTGCAAATTTTCTTCAGCTTGGAGCTCCGGGATTCCCCGTATTCTGATGTTATTTCTCCTCCCACGGTTGTCCAAGTCCTCTAGGTGTCTTTGAATTTCACGGAAGTCTCCCACATGAGCAGTCACTGAAGTATGGAATTGAGAGACAGATGCCCGAGTGAGGGTATGGGCTTTTTCAATAGTGTCCATTCGGTTAGTTATAGCAAGGAGGTCTTGCCGTACTGCAGCAATTTCTGAACGGCACGCGGCAGTGACCTCAGTGACCAGAGCATGGAAATCCCGTTTTGTAGGGAGTTGAGAGAAGAGAGAAGCCCACTTTGGGGGAACCAGAGTCCGAGCCGGGGCCAGGGCTGTGAGATGAAGTTGGCGTGGGGGCGGCGTATCTCAGCATAGAGGGGATAGCCCCTATATCCTCCTCAATGCCCCCAGTATCAAAATTGGCAAGGGTGGAGGGATCCCTGTAAGGAGTGGTTGGGGGCACAAAGGTGCCACTGGAGAGATGTGGAGAGGAGGGTGGCTGTGGACCTCTGGGGTGGTGCCCACCCAGACTGACCTGTAACTCTGCAGGGCAGCCGGGCGCCATATTGGCCGCATGGTCCAGCTGTTCTCTCTGGTCCTGGCGAGGTGGTGAAGGCTGTGGCCCCTCGGGCTGCGACATGTAGCAGGCAACAGGGGCATAACAATCCTATTCATGGGACAGGGCTGGAGCGGGATGCGCTGCACGGGAGTGAGGCAGAGGCGCGCTCTCAAGCAGCAGCGCTGGGGGAGAAGATGGCGGCAGCGGTGACGCAGCACGGGAAGGCCGCAACACGTAGTCATTAAGAGTCCCGCGCAGCAACGGCTCACAGGTGAGGGGGCTTCTTTGGCAATTTGCGTTTTAATAGCTACATGCATTCCCCATGTAGTAACAATTCTGGAACATTTATTCTTATGGCTCTATGTTGTGCCACCCAGTGCCCCGATAGCCATCAAAAGTGCCCCTCATGAGCCATCCAGTGCCCCCTTTGCCATTGACAATGCTCCTCATGCACCATCCAGTGCCCCCTTTGCCATCCAGTGCCTCTAGTGTGCCATGCAGTGCCCTCTTTGCCATGCACAGTGCCCCTCGTGCCATCCACAGTGCCTTCAGTGCCCTTTTGACATCCCCATTGCCCCTCATGTGCAATCCAGTGGCCCCTTTTCCGTTCACAGTGCCCCTCATGTGCCATCCACTGCCCTCATTGCCATCCACAGTGCCATCCACTGCCCCCTTTTCCATCCACAGTGCCCCTCATGTGCCATCTAATGCCTTCATTGCTATCCAGCACCATCAACAATGCCCCTTAGGTGCCATAAAGTACCCCCTTTGCCATCCACAGTGCCCCTTGTGTGCCATCCAGTGCCCGCTTTGCCATTCACAGTGCTCCAGGTATATACACAGAAAAGTGATCAACCTCTGTAGCTGATCGCTATGCTGAGACTCTTACACAGTGCTTACATCACACAAAAATTTATGGCCTCTCTGGTGGCCAAGACCTGGGGAGCTTACATAGGCTGGTGCTTTTTCATATAGTGTGCAAGCACGACCATTGCTGATGGATTGCAGGATGGTTGTAACCATGGAAACAAGCAGTGTATAATGTGATGGAAAAATGAATCCAGCCAGCAAAGGAAGCAATATGGATAATAACAATACATTAGTAAGTGCAATGTATTAACTTCCTCTACATAATAAATGCTTTTTGCTGAAGTGAGAAAACCCCTTTAACATTCACAATGAACTACTCAAAAAAAGTTAGAGATATTTGGCTTGTGGATGAAATTTCAGGATGAACCTAAAATGCACTCTAACCCTTACAGGTGAACTTAATGTGACCTTCTCTAACTTTTGAATGCACATATCCAACTGTTCAAAGTTTCAGTACTTTTTGCACAACTTGCTGTTATCTAACAAGGAGCTTAAAGAGGTTGTCTGGGCTTTTTAATATTGATGACCTAGAATAAGTCATCAATTTCAGATTAGCGTGGGTCCGACACTCGGCACCCCCGCCGATCAGCTGTACAGGGAAACGGCGCACACAGTGCGCACGTGCCGTCTCCATTCTTTCTTCCAGCCCGCTGCTGAAGTCCCATAGACATACGGCAGCATACAGGAAGAGAGAAGGGAGATGGCACGTGCGCATAGTGTGCGCCGTCTCCCCGTACAGCTGATCGGCAGGGGTGCCGGGTGTCGGAGAATAAGACATCAATATTAAAAAGCCCAGACAACGCCCGGTAAATTTTCTGGTTCAATTACAATTGGTACATTTCAACAGTCATCATCATCATGCTGTGCACATTTTGACATGAGACCAAGACGACCCCTAACAATTGATCAACAGCACCTTGCCATTGAGAGAATCCTGCTTGAAGCCTCACGGACAGAAGTGGCCACTGAGCTTAGACACAGAGTGTCATCAGCAGGTTGCAACAGAGATACAGAGACTGGAAGAGTCACAGAAAGGCATAGAAGTGGATGTCCTTTGGCCACATCCCACACTGATGACTGTTTCATTGTGAACAATGCCCTACGGAACCGGATGATTAATACCACACAACTCCGGGCACATTTAAGGAAGGTGAGAGGCACCCAAGTGTCATGTCGGTCTGACCATTAGAAACCGTTTACATAAGCGTGTTCTGCATGCTAGATTACCTGCAAGGGTACCTGACCACACCACCAGGCACAGGCATCATCATCTTACATGAGCCAGGGAGCATCTTCTCTGGACAATGCCTCAGTGCTGTTCACTGATGAAAGTCAATTCACACTGAGCAGAAATTATGGCTGCCAGCGGAGAATTATGGAGACGTAATGGAGAGCGCCATGCGTAATCCACAGACAAGCCTTTGGAGGTGGTGATGTTACAGTGTGGGCAGGTGTGTCTAGAAAATACACAACTGCCCTACACTTTGTGAATGGTACAGTGACGAGCCTATACAACTTGAATAACATCATTAAAGAGGACCTCTCCCAACTCCTGACATGCCTGTTTTAATAGCTACATGCATTCCCCATGTAATAACAATTCTAGAACATCTATTCTTATGGCTCTATGTTGTGACATTCCTTTATTATTCCTACTACAAGTTATGAATGAATTGCTAGCAGTCTGCAGTAAGGGTAAAGAGGGGTGGTATCCAGTTGGAGGTGTGTACCTGCACAGACTCACTCTTTCCAGTCAGTGCTGCCATTTTCAGACTGTGCAGATACACCCCCCAAACTTGTTACCAACCCTCTGTACCCTTACTGCAGACTGCTAGCAATTCATTCATAACTTCTAGTAGAAATAATAAAGGAATGGCACAACATAGAGACATAAGATTAGATGCGCTAGAATTGTTATTACATGGGCAATGCGTGTAGCTATTAAAACAGGCATGTCAGGAGTGGTTGTGCCTCTGCATGAACAACACATGGACGTTAATGTGCCAGCTCATCAAGGTCGCATCATTAGGGAACGGCTCCTGGAGACTGGGGTACCTCAAATGGAGTGTCCTGCACTTTCTCCAGACCTGAAAACCTATGGGATCAGCTGAGTCGCCGTGTAGAGGCTCGTAACTCTGAACCCCAGAACCTCAATGACCTAAGGGCTGCCCTTCAGTGGGATGGCATGCCTCAGCAGACAATAAGTCGACTTGCGAACAGCATGAGTCATCGTTGTTAACCTGTAATTGATGCTCATATGACAAGTTATTGAGACACTGACATTTTTTGTGGAGGTATACCCACCCCTGTTGTTGGCTTTTGTTTCAGTAAATTGTTTAAGATGAGGAAATCAACATTGAATGCTTCTACTTTAATGCCCTACTTTCATGATATAATATCACTGTAGCGTGAACTTTTTACGTTTTCCTTAAATTTCACCCGAATATATCCCTGACTGTATATGTGTGTATATATATAAAGGAATCCGCATCGTCGCAGCTAAAATCACGAAATTTGGCATACAGGTACATCAGGTGTCTGGGAAGGTTTTAGACTGGGTCCCAGCTCTCCAGGACATACCGTTCCTTAGATATTCCCATAAAATGCATTAGCCAATAGAAGCCTGATCACATGACCCTTATCAGCCAATAGAAGCTCGCAGGCCGCTAGTCTACACACACACACACACACACAGTTTCACAGCAGGTTTCAATAACAAGACAGGCATTTTTTTTCACTGCTGTAGGTCAGCTTTAAAGGGGCAGAGCGCCGTGGATGACACTGTTAAAGGAGTATTCTGGTTAACATAAATATAACTTAGGTTTTAGACTTCCATAGCGCATAGATAGTTGCCTGTAATGATGAACAGAGAGCCGTCCGCTCCCTGCTTCATTATTCTTTCCCCTGTCGGCACTCCACACTGCTGGTCTGTGCAGGGGGCAGGGCTGGCCTGCAGTCAGCTGTGCCCCTGATCCTAAACAGACCAGAAGTTCCTTGTATCCTGCTGCTGCTGGGGACCAAGGTATGTAGAGTTCTTTTTTTATTACTTCCTGTGAAGGTAAGACATAATACTGTGAGGGAGCATATATCAGGGCACATAACTGGGCATATTACTGTGAGGGAGCACAGCTGGGCATATTACCGTGAGAGGTCACATAACTGGTCATATTACTGTGAGGGAGCACATATCTGTCCATATATAACTTGAGGCACATATCTGGGCATATTACTGAGAGGGGGCACATAACTGAGCATATTACTGTAAGGGGGCAAATATCTGGATATATATGGCTGTGAGAGGGCACATATCTGGGCATCGCTACTGTGTGGGGACACATATCAGGGCATACCTACTGTGAAGGAGGCACATATCTGGGCATAACTACCGTGAGGGGGGCACATATCTGATCAGACAGCCCAGCGTCTCACTGGCACGTGTGTGACACTGCACAGCCGGCACGCCTCACCAGCGCTACATTTAGCCTGAGGAAGGGCAAACTATTGGCCCGAAACGTTGCTATTTTGATGCTCGGCTGAAAATAAATATATACACCTGCATTACAAACCGGAGTGCTGTCTCTTTATATACTGAGATGCTTATGTGGCCCTGGTGGAGATTGGACCACAATAAGACGAGCACCCACCACTGCCTGTAAAACGGAAGAGTGCTGTGACCCTCTGTTCGATATAATAGGGGGCACATATCTGGACATTACTACTGTGAGGGGGCACATAGCTGGCCATAACTACTGTGAAGGAGGCACATATCTGGGCATAATCTGTGAAGGGGGCACAATGTGGGCATATGTAACTACTGTGTGGTGGCATGAAGGGGGAATAATTACTATGTGGGGGCATTTTGGGGACTGGGTGGGATTTGGTGTATATTTAAGTTTTGGGCGTAGTTAGAGGCGTGGCCTAACGGAGCGCATAGTGTGTTTGATCACTTTTTATTCAGCAATTTGGCTTTTTTTCCTGTTATGGCGTCATTAGTTTGGACAGTAGCAGCAAAGTATCCACATGCTGCTGAGAAAACCCACAGTAAACTGACTTGTGCTGCAGTTTTCAGTCTACAGCAGGTACGTTTATGCTGCTGCGAAGTAGCAGAAGACCTGCTATGATCCCAGCAGCAATGCCACTGCAGCCTATTCTGGATGTTTTTTTGCTGCAGCAGTTTTTAGACATACTGTTAAATTTAAAAAAAAATGAAATTTGTCTACACAGGATAGGGAAAGGTGTGTGAGAAGGTAATAGAGACTATAGAATCGTATATTGGCGAATGCACGGGTACATCAGGCGACAATTGACCGCAGAGTGCTAGAAACATTCCAGCATACTGGACTATGACTCCCATAAGGCCCCGGAACACAACAATCAGCCAATCACAACCCCCGATTGCCTGGAGCGGCCACTGAGCTCGGAAGTGTGGCAAGGCTGGAAGCCTTCAGTAAGGTGAGAGGTGAGGAGGCGGCCAGTAGACTGTTCTATTTCTAGAGCACTTATAATCGTGGAAAGGCTGCCCCTGCCCTAACAGCATTCAGTAGTCCACACTATGTGCTATCCACTTCCCAAAACTGACCAGTTTTCTTTCATGAATAGAGTCCCATACTAGCATGCCCACCTTTTAAAGTGAGTGTCTAAAATTATGACAAATTTACAGAAGCAGCGCCACTTGTATCCATGGATGGTGTCTGGTATTGCATCTGAACTAAATTGAAGTGAATGGGACTGAGCTACAATGCCACACACAAACCCCAGACGATGGTTGATGATTCAGATTTTAGGAGAGAGTAACCATGTATTTTTAACCCTGGACAACCTCTTTAAGGTGTCATAGTATATATAGTGACATATGTCAATGGTAATCACACAAATCAGTGGATGGCTGCAGTTCTGGTCACTGTGACTGTTTTGTTAGCACCCCAATGTGTGATAGGCTATTGCGCGGAAACGCACAAGGGTAAATTCACAGTCAAATGCAGGGAGGTGTTTTTTAAATTCTTGATGGATTCATTCATGGAAATTTGGGGACTAGTGAACAAGTAGGATGTTCACAGATGAGGACTATATTATGACATTTGGGACCCAATGGTTGTTCTTCTGCAGTACTACCTGAAGTGTTTGCTGTTACCTGCTCAAGTGTCTCCAGATGTTAAAGTGGTTTTAACCCCTTCAGCCCCGGGCCTGTTTTCACCTTCATCATCATGCCCAGGCCATTTTTTGCAAATCTGACATGTGTCACTTTATGTGGTAATAACTTTGGAACGCTTTTACTTATCCAGGCCATTCTGAGATTGTTTTCTCGTGACATATTGTACTTCATGACAGTCATAAATTTGAGTCAATATATTTCACCCTTATTTATGAAAAAATACCAAATTTACCAAAGATTTGGAAAAATTTGCAAATTTCAATTTCTCTACTTTCAAAATACACAGTAATACCTCCAAAAATAGTTATTATTTTACATTCCCCATATGTCTACTTTATGTTGGCATCATTTTGTAAATGTCATTTTACTTTTTTAGGACGTTATAAGGCTTCAAAGATTTGAATCAAATCTTAAATTTTTTATAAGATTTCCAAAACCCATTTTTTTTAATGACCAGTTCAGATATAAGGTTACTTTGTGGGGCTTATATAGTGGAAACTCCCCATAAATCACCCCATTTTAGAAACTACACCCCTCAAGCTATTCAAAACTGATTTTACTAACTTTGTTAACCCTTTATGTGTTCCATGAGAATTGACGGAATATTGGAATGAAATTTCAAAATTCCATTTTTTTTAGCAGATTTTAAGTTTTAATCCAATTTCTATGAAACACATCAAGGGTTAACAACAAAAAAACCCCACAAACTCTATTACCCCAATTCTGTAGTTTACAGAAACACCCCATATGTGCTCGTAGCCCAATGTACTGGCGCACAGCAGGCTTCACAGTGGAAGGAGCACCATATGGCTTTTGGAGAGCAAAATTAGCTGGAATAATAATTGGGAGCTATGTCGCACATGAAGACCCCCTGAGCTGGCCCTACAGTGGAAACCCCCCAAAAGTGACCCCATTTTGGAAAGAGCACCCCTTAAGGAATCTTTCAAGGGGTGTGGTGAGCCCTTTGAGCTCAATGGGTTTTCCCAGAATTAGGATTCACGCGGAAGTGAAAATGAAAAATTGCAATTTTTTGACAAAAAAAGTTGCTATACACCCACATTTTTCACATTCACAAAGGGTAACGGGACAAAATGCACCCCACATTTTGATCACCATTTCCCCCCCGAACACGGCAACATCCCATATGTGCTCGTAGCCCAATGTACTGGCGCACAGCAGGCTTCACAGTGGAAGGAGCACCATATGGCTTTTGGAGAGAAAAATTAGCTGGAATAATAATTGGGAGCTATGTCGCACATGAAGACCCCCTGAGCTGGCCCTACAGTGGAAACCCCCCAAAAGTGACCCCATTTTGGAAAGAGCACCCCTTAAGGAATCTTTCAAGGGGTGTGGTGAGCCCTTTGAGCTCAATGGGTTTTCCCAGAATTAGGATTCACGCGGAAGTGAAAATGAAAAATTGCAATTTTTTGACAAAAAAGTTGCTATACACCCACATTTTTCACATTCACAAAGGGTAACGGAAAAAATTTACCCCACATTTTGATCACCATTTCCCCCCAAACACGGCAACACCCCATATGTGCTGGTAACCCGCTGTATGGGCGCACAGCAGGCCCCTAGAGGCAAACGGCAAAATATGTATTTTGCAGATCAGAATTAACAGACATGGTTTTTTTAGGGCCATGTCTCATTTAAAAATTTCCTGAGGTCCCCAGAAATTAAAAACCCCAAGAAATGACCCCATTTTGGAAAGAGCACCCCCGTACGAACATTTTAAGTGGTAGAAAGGGTACTTTTTAGCAAACTGGAGTCTCACAGAAGGCAGAAATGCAAGTAACAGCATTTCAAAGCACAGATTTGTGAAAATGAAAAATTACAAGCAGACCCCAATTTTTCACATTCACAAGGGGTTAAAGGAGAAAATGCACCCCAATACATGTTCCCAATTTTTCACCCATTAAAACAACACCCCATTTGTGCTGTTAACCCGCTGTATGGGCGCACAGCAGGCCCCTAGAGGCAAACAGCAAAATATGTATTTTGCAGATCAGAATTAACAGACATGTTTTTTTTAGGGCCATGTCTCATTTAAAAATTTCCTGAGGTCCCCAGAAATTAAAAACCCCAAGAAATGACCCCATTTTGGAAAGAGCACCCCCGTACGAACATTTTAAGTGGTAGAAAGGGTACTTTTTAGCAAACTGGAGTCTCACAGAAGGCAGAAATGCAAGTAACAGCATTTCAAAGCACAGATTTGTGAAAATGAAAAATTACAAGCAGACCCCAATTTTTCACATTCACAAGGGGTTAAAGGAGAAAATGCACCCCAATACATGTTCCCCTTTTTTTCCCATTAAAACAACACCCCATTTGTGCTGGTAGCCCGCTGTATGGGCGCACAGCAGGCCATCAGAGGCAAACAGCAATATATGTTTTTTTTTAGGCCAGAATTAACAGACATGTCTCATTTAAATCACTCCTGAGGTCCCCAGAAATTTAAAAAACCCACAAATGACCCCATTTTGGAAAGAGCATCCCCGTACGAACATTTTAAGTGGTAGAAAGGGTACTTTTTACTAAACAGGTGTCTCAAAGAAGGCAGAAACACTTGTAAGAGCATTTCAAAGCACAGATTTGTGAAAATGAAAAATGACAAGCAGACCCCAATTTTTCACATTCACAAGGGGTTAAAGGAGAAAATGCACAATACATGTTCCCCATTTTCCCCCCAGTAAAACAACACCCCATTTGTGCTGGTAGCCCGCTGTATGGGCGCACAGCAGGCCACCAGAGGCAAACTGCAAAATGTGGTTTTTTGCAGGCTGAATTTAACAGACATGGTTTTTTTAGGGCCATTTCTCATTTAAAAATTTCCTGAGGTCCCCAACAACCAAAAACCCCAAGAAGTGACCCCATTTTGGAAAGAGCACCCCTGTAGGGACATTTTAAGTGGTAGAAAGGGTACTTTTTCACAAACTGGGGTCTCACAGAAGGCAGAAATGCAAGTAACAGCATTTCAAAGCACAGATTTGTGAAAATGAAAAATTACAAGCAGACCCCAATTTTTCACATTCACAAGGGGTTAAAGGAGAAAATGCACCCCAATACATGTTCCCCTTTTTTTCCCATTAAAACAACACCCCATTTGTGCTGGTAGCCCGCTGTATGGGCGCACAGCAGGCCATCAGAGGCAAACAGCAATATATGTTTTTTTTAGGCCAGAATTAACAGACATGTCTCATTTAAATCACTCCTGAGGTCCCCAGAAATAAAAAAAAAAACCACAAATGACCCCATTTTGGAAAGAGTACCCCCGTACGAACATTTTAAGTGGTAGAAAGGGTACTTTTTACTAAACAGGTGTCTCAAAGAAGGCAGAAACACTTGTAAGAGCATTTCAAAGCACAGATTTGTGAAAATGAAAAATTACAAGCAGACCCCAATTTTTCACATTCACAAGGGGTTAAAGGAGAAAATGCACCCCAATACATGTTCCCCATTTTTCCCCCATTAAAACAACACCCCATTTGTGCTGGTAGCCCGCTGTATGGGCGCACAGCAGGCCACTAGAGGCAAACTGCAAAATGTGGTTTTTGCAGGCTGAATTTAACAGACATGGTTTTTTTTAGGGCCATGTCTCATTTAAAAATTTCCTGAGGTCACCAACAACCAAAAACCCCAAGAAGTGACCCCATTTTGGAAAGAGCACCCCTGTACGGACATTTTAAGTGGTAGAAAGGGTACATTTTCACAAACTGGGGTCTCACAGAAGGCAGAAATGCAAGTAACAGCATTTCAAAGCACAGATTTGTGAAAATGAAAAATTACAAGCAGACCCCAATTTTTCACATTCACAAGGGGTTAAAGGAGAAAATGCACCCCAATACATGTTCCCCTTTTTTCCCATTAAAACAACACCCCATTTGTGCTGGTAGCCCGCTGTATGGGCGCACAGCAGGCCATCAGAGGCAAACAGCAATATATGGTTTTTTTAGGCCAGAATTAACAGACATGTCTCATTTAAATCACTCCTGAGGTCCCCAGAAATAAAAAAAAAAACCCACAAATGACCCCATTTTGGAAAGAGCACCCCGTACGAACATTTTAAGTGGTAGAAAGGGTACTTTTTACTAAACAGGTGTCTCAAAGAAGGCAGAAACACTTGTAAGAGCATTTCAAAGCACAGATTTGTGAAAATGAAAAATGACAAGCAGACCCCAATTTTTCACATTCACAAGGGGTTAAAGGAGAAAATGCACCCCAATACATGTTCCCCAATTTTTCCCCATTAAAACAACACCCCATTTGTGCTGGTAGCCCGCTGTATGGGCGCACAGCAGGCCACCAGAGGCAAACTGCAAAATGTGGTTTTTGCAGGCTGAATTTAACAGACATGTTTTTTTAAGGCCATGTCTCATTTAAAAATTTCCTGAGGTCCCCAACAACCAAAAACCCCAAGAAGTGACCCCATTTTGGAAAGAGCACCCCTGTACGGACATTTTGAGTTGTAGAAAGGGTACATTTTCACAAACTGGGGTCTCACAGAAGGCAGAAATGCAAGTAACAGCATTTCAAAGCACAGATTTGTGAAAATGAAAAATTACAAGCAGACCCCAATTTTTCACATTCACAAGGGGTTAAAGGAGAAAATGCACCCAATGCATGTTCCCCAATTTTCCCCCATTAAAACAACACCCCATTTGTGCTGGTAGCCCGCTGTATGGGCGCACAGCAGGCCACCAGAGGCAAACTGCAAAATGTGGTTTTTGCAGGCTGAATTTAACAGACATGTTTTTTTTAGGGCCATGTCTCATTTAAAAATTTCCTGAGGTCCCCAACAACCAAAAACCCCAAGAAGTGACCCCATTTTTGAAAGAGCAACCCTGTACAGACATTTTAAGTGGTAGAAAGGGTACTTTTTCACAAACTGGGGTCTAATAGAAAAGAATATGTAGGGATGGTGAAAAGTGGATATGCAAGATACAGAGACTAAATGTGAGGTGTAAAGTGAAAAAATTTCAGGGTGCATCAGGGATGAAACTAATCCATGGATTGGTGGTAGATTCTGAAACAATCCTTGATGCACAGGCCAGGTTTTTAAGGGCACAATTCGCAGTGGTATATAGTGTCTTTCCTAATCCCCCTTTTAGAACACACCCTGCATCGCTTTTGGGTTCTTCCCTTCCTCGCTGTCTGGGGAACTTCACCAGGGAAATGTTGTCCTGGTACAACTCGGGCACCGTAACCTGAAGAAGTACTGGGGGCCTCTTCTGCTTGGTTGGGAAAAATTAGGGCCTTGATCACTACTTCTTGAAAGTAAAGGAAAGTTCCCGTGTGCCCTGCAGATTTATAGAGCACGTACGCATTGTACATTGCCGTCTGTACAAGGTGTATGGCTAGTTTTTTGTACCACACTTTGGTTTTTCGTGTGGCTTCAGAACTTGATCTGAAAGATCAACTCCTCCCATGTGCTTGTTATAGGCCAGGATGCAGTCCGGTTTGGGGACAGTGGTAGTGGTACCACGTACTGCAGCAGGGGAGCTGGTGTTGGGGTGAATGCTGGTCAGTACAAGGACGTCCCTCTTGTCCTTGTACTTAACCACCATCATGTTTTCGTGGAGGAGAGCCCTACTTTCTCCCTTCCTAAGCGGTTGCCCTACCAGTGATCTAGGGAGCCCTCTCTGATTTTTGCGTACTGTGCCGCAAGCCACAGTACGCCTGGCACTTAGGGACATGAAGAGGGGCAAGCTGGTATAATAGTTATCTACGTAGAGGTGATAACCCTTATCCAGCAGTGGGTGCAGCAAGTCCCACACTAGTTTCCCACTAACTGATAGGCCAGGGGGGCATTCTGGGGGTTCTATCCGTGAATCTTTGCCTTCATAGACCCGGAATCTGTAGGTGTACCCTGACCTACTCTCACAGAGCTTGTACATTTTTATGCCATACCTTGCCCGCTTGTTAGGCAGGTACTGGCGGAATTTTACCCTCCCCCTTGAAATGCAACAGGGACTCATCTATACAGATGTTTTTTTCAGGGGTGTACACTTCAGAAAACTTGACGCTGAAGTGATCAAGGAGGGGTCTAATTTTGAAAAGCCTATCAAAATTTGGGTCATTTTGGGAGGACACTGTGCATTATCGTTGTAATGCAAAAATTTCAGAATAGAATCGAATCGATTCCGGAACATGGCGGCACTGAATACTGGAGTGTGGTACAAGACATCCACACTCCAATACTGTCTCATTTTTGGTTTTTTAACCAGCCCCATGTGCAGCACCAGCCCCCAGAAAATTTTCATTTCTGCTGCTGTTACTGGGGTCCAACCAAGGGGTCTTGCAAATGGTGACGTGGGGTTCTGGGTAATGAACTGCTGGGCATATAGATTAGTTTGGGCCACTATAAGATTTACAAAATCATCACTGAAAAAGATTTTGAAAAAATCAATTTCGGTGAAGCCCGTGCAGTCAATTAGAATTCCAGAGTTTCCCACAAACTCTGGAATTTGGGGCTTATAAGCGTCAGGGGGTGGGGTCCATGTGGGGTCATTCTGGGGGGCTGCCTCAGCGGCGTCCTCTTCTCGTTCTGTGGCCGACTCGGTATCAGAGGCAAGGATGGCGTATGCCTCTTCTGCCAAGTAAGTGCGTTGGGATGAATGGGCCATTTCTATTTTTTTGGGGTGTGTTGGGTGAAACGTGTAAACCTTTATTTAGTGTGAGGGGTGTGTGTAGTGGTTTTACACGTGAAGGTGTTTTTTACAGTATTGACTTTGAATTTAAAAAAAAAAAAAGGGGGGGAGGGGAATAAAAAAAAAAGTTCTTGGGAGTAATAAAAGTCTTGAAATAAAAAAAAAAAAGAAAAAGAAAAAAAAAAGAAAGTTTTTGCTGCAGGAAAAACTTTTTACCGCACAAAAGAAAAAAAAAAAAGAGCAGACGCGATCAGTAATGGACTACTGATCGGTGCTCAGTTCTTGCAAAATGCACGTACGCAGAACACGTGCAAAAACCAAAACTGCCACTAACTGAAATTTATCTAACTACCACTAACTGTGTTTTTTTTTTTCACAGAAGTAAAAAAAATAAAAAAAAATATGCAGATGCTGCTTTCACAGCACGCACGCACACAGACGGTGTGTGATTGCAGAAACTGCAGTGAATAAATTCACTGCAGTCCTCTGCAAACAGCACGTACGCAGATACTATGCGTACATGCAAAAACCTACACTGACACTAACTGAAATTTATATATATATATATATATATGTATGGATTTTTATATATATATATATATATACATGATATATAACTGACACTAGCTAAAGTTTCAAAAAATGTGCTTACGCAGCACGCACGCACACAAAACGTGTGTGCAAATACTGTAGATAAAAAATTCACTACAGTATAAAAAAACTGAACACTAGCTAAAAATTTAACTTATATCTATATATATATAGAGAGAGATATGGAGCTCTATATATATTTATATAAAACCCTAACTATACTTTCTTCTTTTTTCACAAAAAAAAAAAAAAAAAAAGCACAAAAAATGACCCCCAGGTGCTGATCAGGCAGGTATGCACTGAAAAGCACTGGGCGGTCACAGCTCGCAAGCAGAAAAAGCGGTGCGGAGCTGAAAAATTGTTAAAAAGTAAAAAAAAAAAATTCAAAAAACACACGGACCAAGCGGGTCCGTAAAAAAAGGACGGGAGGGGGTAGGGGAAGGGGGGGGGGACAGGGGGGGACAGGAGGGGACAGGAGGGGACAGGGACAGAGGGTGGGTTAGGGATCTGTAACTTCTTCTTCTTTTCTTCTGTTCTTCTTCTGTTCTACTTCTTTTCTTCTTCTTTTCAGCAGAAAAAGGGGCAGATAGCAGTGGTGGTGCACCACAAGTCCCAGCAAGCCAACAGCACACAGAAAGGCACAAAACCTTCCAGCACGCAGTCTCCAGCCAGAATGACTGCATGCAGGAAGGATCTGCCTCTTCCTGTGCAACTGTAGCGCTGCCATTGGCTGTAGCGTTGCTCCAGCCAATGGCAGCGCTGGCAGGGGACCCAAAACATCGGAGTCCCCTGCCTGACCCCTGGGTGGACAGGTGCTGACTAATTCAGCACCCGTCACCTTCAGATGACCGGCCCCTTCTTCCTCTGCAGCTCCGGTGGCTTCCGGGAGCTGCGAGAGGCCGATCTATGGAATCCGGCCAATCGCAGCCACCGGAGCTGCAGGGGGACCGACACACCCTCTTCTGCCCTTACCCAGCATGGCTGCCTGCCGGGCAGTGCAGCCATGATACCCCGGTTCCCCGGCGATTTTTTCCCGGGGACCGGGTGTATGCCGCGCCGTACATGTACGGCGCTGGGCGTTAAGTCACGTCCCGTTGCGCCGTACATGTACGGCGCTGGGCGTGAAGGGGTTAATGGCTTGTGCTACAATCCCACACAGCAGGCAATTCTAAGATCATGTGTGATCATAGAACCCAAAGCGCATGCCTGAGCCTGAATCTCACTAGCGCTGTGGTGAGAGAATCAGACTGTGGGTTTTAACTAGGGCTGAGCGAACTTTTGAAAAGTTCAGTTCGCTTCGGCGAACTTTCGTGAAGTTCGGATTCGTACGAACCGAACCTTGCTATAACGGCTGAATAATTGCTGCTACAATAATGGGAGTCTGATAGGGTATAGTTTCGTGTACTTGCAGTTGCTATTACAATGAAAAAAGTGGAAAAAATCCAAGTGACTTCAACAACGGCGACGCAAAATATACGCATATTTGAGAATCTACACTAATGCGAACATTCCTGCACAAATAACGAACATACAGTCTAGCGTTGTCAAAGGTACGCTACTTAACTGAATGAATATGTACGCATTAGCGTACGCATACACTGCGTCTGCAAACATTCCTACTCAAGTAACGAACATACAGTCTAGCGTTGTCAAAGGTACGCTACTTAACTGAATATGTACGCATTAGCGTACTCATACACTGCGTCTGCGAACATTCCTACTCAAGTAACGAACATACAGTCTAGCGTTGTCAAAGGTACGCTACTTAACTGAATATGTACGCATTAGCGTACGCATACACTGCGCCTGCGAACATTCCTACTCAAGTAACAAACATACAGTCTAGCGTTGTCAAAGGTACGCTACTTAATAATGTACACTAATGCGTACGCTAATGCGTATGAATTCATAAAATGCGTGTACACATTAGTGAACATTCTCAAATATGCGTATATTTAGGGTATGGCATATGGCATATTCCATACCCTAAATATACGCATATTTGAGAATGTTCGCTAATGTGTACGCATTTTATGAATTCAAACGCATTAGCGTACGCATTAGCGTACATTCTCAAATATGCGTATATTTTGCGTCGCCGTTATTTTAACCAGATTCGTTACGAACTTTCTCAAAATTCGGTTCGGTGACGAACCGAACTTTTGGGAAAGTTCGTAACGAATCTGGTTCGTTACAGTTCGGTTCGCTCATCCCTAGTTTTAACCCCAAGCTAGGATCACATGCCCAATGTACTCAAGGTGAGTATGGATCAAAGCAACAACAAGAGTTTTTGCCATTTCCACCTTGAGAAAAGGGTTGATCCCGGAGATGTTCTTGAGGTGCAGACAACATGAGTGTGCCAGTGATTAGATATGGGAAGTAAAGGAAACATCTGAGCGATGTTGGAGATACAACAACTACAGCTCAGTCTATTGCTGGATTGACTGCAGTTTATTGTTATGACACTAGATGTCGCTGTTACTAATGCTAATTTGTAGCCTATCTATGCATTTCTATGATGTGTTGTATTTCCTGTACATTGATGTGAACTCAATATAACAGAATATAACAGACAGTCACAGCCATGTTGTTGTGCAGTTTACCCGACACATATACTGCACTGATCAATGCACTGGAGACACGGCCTGAGACAGATCTGACACTAGCTTTTTTAAAAACCAGGCTCATAGATGAGTATCAGAGAAGAAAGGAATTAGTGCATGACTCCACAGAAACTGACACCAGAACCGCTCTTAAAGCTACAGATGCATGGTTACACATGAAGGAGACCAGGGCGTGTTTTAGATGCCACAAACAGGGACACATAAAGAAAGACTGTACTATATGGAAATCAGAGCAAATGAGACAGTGTCCCTCTTATACCAAACGAAAGGTCAAAGCCACAATTTCTGATCAATGGGAAGAAAACTGGAATGCCAGATTTAAAGTGACAGACAACCATAAATGTCAAGGCTGGTGAATCGACTCACATGACGAGTGATAGAAGTTTTATTCCACAGAACTTGATCTGAATAAGAAAGAAACTATTTACCTTGCAGATGGAAGTAAAATACATGCAGAAGGATATGGGCATGGAACCCTTGCATGCCCTGATGATGTGGGACACAATTTAGCCATACCAGTGAAAGAGGTGACAAGTGTTCTATCCTGGACAGCAAGCAGACAATAGCAAGTGCCAAACTAGATGATCATCTGTATCACATCAACACAGTGAAGGAAAAGGTGAGACTATGTACATATAAGCACAATGACTGTATACACATCCGGCATAGGCACTTAGGTCACAGACACTCAGAATGCACCCAGGAACTACAAAAGAGGAATCTGACAAAGGATTTAACAGTATCCCCCTGTCCAGTCACTGTTAAGTGTGAATGTTGCATCAAATCCAAAACTACAAGAGCAACACTTCCCAAAGTCAGTCAGAAGAGAGCTTCAAGACCACTTGACCTAGTTCACAGTGATGTATGTCGTCCCCTAAACCCACCTACACGTGGAGGCAATAGGTACATTGTGACTTTCATAGACGACTATTCAAGATACACAGTCACCTACCTAATTCAACACAAGAGTGAAGTTCTTGACAAATTCGAAGATTATGTAGTAAAGACCAGTAACAAGTTTCAGAGGAAGCATCTCATACTTCAGAGTGATAATGGAGGTGAATTCACAGGACATAAGATGCAAGAGTATTTAAAACAGAATGGAATAGAACATCAAAAGACAGTCCCATACACACCAGAGCAAAATGGGGTAGCTGAAAGAAAGAACAGAACTCTGACTGAAATGATCAGATGTATGCTGACAGACTCTGGACTACCACAAAAATACTGGGGTGAGGTGGCAATGACAGCCACATATTTGGAGAACAGACTCTTTTCTAGAACAGGGAGAAAACTCCATATGAACTGTGGCACAATGAGAAGCCAAGTGTAAAACACCTTAGAGTTTTTGGATGCAAAGCGTTCATCTACATTTCAGAAGAAAAACGCACCAAGCTCCAAAAGAAGATGTATTTTTTGAATACAGTGACAATGTTAAGGGTTACTGAATCCTAAATCCCAAAACAGACAAGGTTACCATTAGCAACAGCATAACTGTTCTAAGTAACTAAGATCTGAGAGACAATGTAATGACAACAGAAGAAGCAAGAACAGAAGAGAAAACTGACAGTGATCAGCCAACCTCTGTAACATCTGAACAAAAAGCTGAAGTGAGTGCAGACTCTACCAGTACGGAAGAGCAGACACAAGCAAGCTCAGACACAGAACCGAGGCACTCAACAAGAGAAAACAAAGGTAAACCACCTGTACGTCTCTCATACAAGGCAAGCACTGCCAATGCCAATGAACCTACAACCTGGGAAGACATATCTCAGCTTTCAGAATGGGAATCCAGTAAATAGATAGAAGCTGCTAAGGAAGAGAAAAAAATCCATGCATGACACTAAAACATTGACACTTACAGAACTACCACCTGGAAGGAAAGCCATAGACTGTAAATGGACTTTTAAAGTGAAGTAAAATGCAGATGGCACAGTTGAACGATACAAAGCAAGACTTATAGCCATGGAATATTCTCAGAAACATGAAAAGGACTATGATGAGACATTTGCCCCAGTAGTCAAACATGCTGCAATAAGGACTTTGCGAACAGTAGCCGTCACAAGGAAAATGCAAGTGAAACATTTTGATGTAAAAACTGCGTTTCAACATGGTGGGTTAATGGAAGAAATCTACATAGAACAACCACCAGGGTTCGAAGATGAACAAAGGCCACACTTAGTATGCAAACTTCACAGGAGTATATATGGTCTAAAGCAAGCATCCAGAACGTGGAATATAAAAATAAATGAAGTGCTTACACGTGAGTAAAGCAGACCCCTGCCTATACACAAAGAAATTGGCAAACAGATGGATCTATCTGCTTATTTACATGGACAATATCCTTATTCGTTTTGAGCAAGAAGGGGATGAAGCAGAAATACTGCAAACCCTAAATCAGCACTTTGAGACTAAAGATCTTGGCAACATGAAGAATTACCTCGGCATCCAGATTGAGAGAGAAGAAGATGGTAGCTTTCTTCTGAACCAAGATATCCTTACTAAGCCTCTGACTGCTGAAAGACACTCAAGGCTTACAAAGAAGATGGGTTTATCAGACTAAGCCTTAGCTGTTGAGAAGGGGTGTTGGAGATACAACAACTACAGCTTAGTCTATTGCTGGATTGACTGCAGTTTATTGTTATGACACTAGATGTCGCTGTTACTAATGCTAACTTGTAGCCTATCTATGCATTTCTATGATGTGTTGTATTTCCTGTACATTGATGTGAACTCACTGATTTCCTTTTTCCTGTCTGTGCCATTCACCATGTAAGGTGACCTTCAGTTATTGCATGCATGTGCCAATAAACCCAGTTCCTGTTACTCCACAATGTTTGATCTAAACTGACTCTACTGCACCCAGCAACCATACTCTGCAACAAGCCAAACATAATCCAAGACAGGGGGCATACTTCCCAGGAGTTATGATAGTACCACAGACTGAAATTGAAATATAATGTTTAGGAGGCAGGTCTTTTCTACCATCCCTCATTTTATTTTAGTTATATTATATATTAGATTTTCATGGTGACGTTATGCATAATATTTTGATCAATATCTTGTAGATTTATACAGTTCTCTTTTTTGTTTTACCAGCAGCTATCTCAAGGATGAAGTAGGACGCATTGTGACCCCACTTGAAACAATGAGCAGAAGATCAATGATCTGCTGACAGGAGAGGTGGTCTGCTGGGACAATGTACAGTGACACCAAGAGAGGTGTCTGGATGATGTCACTTTACATTTCTCCATGCAGGAATGCAGGAGTGTGAATATTTAGATGGACACAAAATCATCAGGATGGAGAACCACAGCTAGATGTAGTAAAAAGAATTCATCCAAGATTCGGAAACCAGAGGAAATTCACAGTGCCTCGCGATCATCTCAGAACTGTCGAATTGGTGGAGCTAAGGTGTTGCCTAAAAGTAAGACCATGTTAATGACTGAACCAGGCATTGCAGCATCTTTTATTGGGGTTATCTGATTATTTATGATAAAGGTCAGTTAAAAATTGAGTAGGTTGTCCGGGAAAAATCTGAATGACTTATCCTTATGTTAGATCAGCAGTATTCAATCAGTGGGGGTCCGACTCTCTGCACTCCCACTAATCAGCTGTATGTTGTGATGGACTGTGGTATTTGGCTCTGTTTGGTATTGGTGTCCCTGTCTTCCATCAATTTGGACCCGACTACAAAACGGGGCTACTTTTATTATTTTTTTGCAGTTCCCAGTCCACCCATGTGTCTGTCGGTCACAACTGCTACCTGCAGCTCAGTCCTATTCAAATGAATGGGACTGTGCTCTGATACAGAGCATAGCTGCCATGCACAGAACTATGCTTGACATGCTATGAAGAGGATGCAATGCACTGCGGCACATTTAAACAGGGGATTGATAGGTGTGTCCGGAGTTGGACCTCCCCTGATTTGACGTATCCTGAACTATGCACGTGTATTTCCAGATGGATCCATAAAGAGAAAAACACTGGAGAGATGCCCCAGTCCACCTTATTCCCAAGAAGATCAAAGCATCTTACAGGACAACCAGGTACATGGAATCGAGAGTCCTGTTCTGATGAATTGTCAGTATGCATGTCATATTATAGCAAGAAAGCCAGATTTGGGGGTCATGAAGCATATGTGGCACCCGATTAAGTGCCAACAATACAGAGACTGATTGCGATATATAATTGATCCCACTTTTTTTAACCAAACATTTAGAATGAACATTTCAATTTTGAGATTATTGTTAAGGAAGAGGAAAAAGAGGAGAAGAAGGTGATACTTGTGACCATTGAAGAGGAAGAAGTTCCAGTAAATATCAGCGCAGATAAAAACCATGAGTCACGTTTTCCATGTTTAGTAAAATGTCTTTCGGTTGTTTGCTAAGGGGCCTTGCTCACAGAACCATATTTGTTGTGTGTATTAGTGCGGTATTTGGAAGGTCTGCTTTAAGGCAGAATTACTGTGCACAATTGTTATTTATTATCGAGAACAAATGTTACTATGAACAGTCACTCCTGATAATAGGCCCGTGAAAACGTGCTGTTGTATAAACGCTTGTTCATCGGGTGAATTACAGTGTAACTGTCATGATTGTAACTTTTTTTTTTTTTTTTTTATGCTAATGTGTAGGGACAGAGATGGGGAACATTTTTCTAGCCGCCGGGAGAGATGTAAGTGGGCAGTAAGCACTCGCTATTGTCAACGCAGAAAGGCAGGGGAAGCTGTTCTACTGTATATAGGCAAATCGAGCGATCGCTCCTGACACCCCCGGACATTGCTTCCCATTGTTTATTTGTTCTTTTTCCACCACTTGTACCACCAATGAGTCTGCATATCGTTCTTTTAAGTTGCATACAATTATGAATTTGTTTTATGAAATTTACTGCAGAGAGGCTAATGTCATCCCTTGGGACCACCCCCATTACACCACCCCTCCCCTGAACCCCCTTTTTGGCGTTTTTTTAATGTATTTATTTGTATATATATATATATATATATATATATATATATATATACAGGGTGGGCCATTTATATGGATACACCTAAATAAAATGGGAATGGTTGGTGATATTAACTTCCTGTTTGTGGCAGATTAGTATATGGGAGGGGGAAAACTTTTCAAGATGGGTGGCGGCCATTTTGAAGTCGGCCATTTTGGACCCAACTTTAGTTTTTTCAATGGGAAGAGGTTCATGTGACACATCAATCTTATTGAGAATTTGACAAGAAAAACAATGGTGTGCTTGGTTTTAACGTTACTTTATTCTTTCATAAGTTATTTACAAGTTTCTGACCACTTATAAAATGTGTTCAAAGTGCTGCCCATTGTGTTGGATTGTCAATGCAACCCTCTTCTCCCACTCTTCACACACTGATAGCAACACCGCAGAAGAAATGCTAGCACAGGCTTCCAGAATCCGTAGTTTCAGGTGCTGCACATCTCGTATCTTCACAGCATAGACAATTGCCTTCAGATGGCCCCAAAGATAAAAGTCTAAGGGGGTCAGATCAGGAGACCTTGGGGGCCATTCAACTAGCCAACTACGACCAATCCACTTTCCAGGAAACTGTTCATCTAGGAATGCTCGGACCTGACACCCATAATGTGGTGGTGCACCATCTTGCTGGAAAAACTCAGAGAACGTGCCAGCTTCAGTGCATAAAGAGGGAAACACATCTACATGTAGCAATTTCACATATCCAGTGGCCTTCAGGTTTCCATTGATGAAGAATGGCCCCCCTGTCTTTGTACCCCATATACCACACCATACAATCAATTTTTGTGTTCCAACAGTCTTGGAGGGATCTATCCAATGTGGGTTAGTGTCAGACCAATAGCGGTGGTTTTGTTTGTTAACTTCACCATTCACATAAAAGTTTGCCTCATCACTGAACAAAATGTTCTGTGTAAACTGAGGGTCCTGTTCCAATTTTTGTTTCGCCCACTCTGCAAATTCAGCGCGCCGATCTGGGTCATCCTCGTCGAGATGCTGCAGCAGCTGGAGTTTGTAAGGGTGCTATTTGTGAGTAGCTAATATCCGCCAAAGGGATGTTCGACTGATGCCACTCTCCAGTGACATGCGGCGAGTGCTACGATGTGAGCTCTTGCTGAATGAAGCTAGGACAGCCACTGATGTTTCTTCATTAGTGACAGTTTTCACGCGTCCACATTTTGGCAAATCCAACACTGAACCAGTTTCACAAAACTTGGCAAGCAGTTTGCTAACTGTAGCATGGGAGATGGGTGGTCTTGTAGGGTGTCTTGCATTGAAATCTGCTGCAATGACCCGGTTACTGCGTTCACCAGACATCAACACAATTTCTATCTGCTCCTCACTTGTTAACCTCTGCGACATGTCAATGGCTGTAAACAAAGAGAAGCTTGTAAATAACTCATGAAAGAATAAAGTAACATTAAAACCAAGCACACCATTGTTTTTCTTGTGAAATTGTCAATAAATTTGATGTGTCACATGACCCTCTTCCCATTGAAAAAAACTAAAGTTGGATCCAAAATGGCCAACTTCAAAATGGCCACCATGGTCACCACCCACCCAACACCCAACATTCTTGTTCTTGGGTGTGCGATCGACTGTATATATACCGGTACTCTGCAAAGTGGGGTTTTAAATATGGCGCTCACTCAGGAGCTGAGTGGGCACCATAGCCAGCCAGTGACTACTGTGTTATCTACCTTCCAGCAGTGTCTGTGACCAGAGATAATTCCAATCACAAACATTTAACCTCTCAGATGCCATGGTCAATTGTGGCAGCGGGGAGCCTTTTAACCCTTTCTACCCCGGGCCAGTTTTCACCTTCCTGCCCAGGCCATTTTTTGCTAATCTGACATGTGCCACTTTATGTGGTAATAACTTTGGAACACTTTTACTTATCCAGGCCATTCTGAGATTGTTTTCTCGTTAAACATTGTACTTCATGGCATTGGTAAATTTGAGTCAATATATTTTTCCTTTATTTATAAAACAAATCCCAAATTTACAAAAAATTTTGAAAAATTCTCAATTTTCTAAATTTGAATTTCTCTACTTTTAAGACAGATAGTAATGCCTAATAGAATAGTTATCAGTCATTATTCCCCATATGTCTACTCTATGTTGACATAATTGTGTAGATGTCATTTTATTTTTTTAGGACGTAAGAAGGCTTAGAAGTTTAGAAGCCATTTTTCTAATTTTCAACAAAATTTCCCAAACTATTTTGTTAAGCACAAATTTAGATATAAAGTGATTTTGAGAGGCTTACATAATAGAAACCCCATAAATGACCCCATTTTCAAAACTACACCCCTCAAATTATTCAAAACAAACGTTACAAACTTTGTTAACCCTTTAAGGTGTTCCACAAGAATTAAAGGAAAATGGAGGTGAAATTTTAAAATTTCATTTTTTTATGCAGATTTTTCATGTTAATCAATTTTTTCTTGCAGCACAGCAAGGGTTAACAGCAGGCTAAACCTCAATATACATTACTCTGATTCTGCAGTTTTCGGAAATACCCCATATGAGGTGGCAAACTGCTCTAGGGGCACGTGGCAATGGTCAGAAGGAAAGGAGCGCCATATGGATTTTAGAGGCAGATTTTGATAGAATGGTTTTTAGGCACCATTTTGGATTTGAAGAGACCCTGGAAATTAAACCCGTCAAATAATATATTAAGGGGGGTACTGAGCATGTTAATATTAATTATTAATATTTTGGGTAATACCAATAATTAATATTCATAAATAGGCGTAACCCCGCTTTCGCTAGTTTCGCCTATTTATGCCTTTATAAATACCTATTGCCTACACGACCTAAATCTGCGTGCAGATACTGTGCTATATTACGGCTAATGTTACCACTATAAAGACACTGTACACAATATTGTATTAAATAATAAAAGATTTATTAAACCACAATACTACCGTCTACAGTCTAATTATTAAAACAATATGGTACACAACTAGCTACGCTACTCAATCTCACTTACTTCTACCTACAATACTAACTAAACAATGCAATCACAAAAAATATATATGTATATATATCTCAAGCACTCCCAAGCCTACCTACTCTTGCTGTCCCTAAGGCAACAGGGGACAATAAGGGGTTAACCCAGGGTAGTATGGGGTAAGGGTCGGTGGCAGGATGGCCAGGAAAGGTTATGGCAGAGATTGGGTACCTTGTATGATAGGGGTAAGGCATTGGAACTGAGTAATAGGGAAAGGGTTAATGTTGCTGGGGTATAATAATAGGGTTATTTATGGTAGGGAAAGGGTTACGTTGGTGGTATAGGGGGGTTCATTCGTTGGTGGGATAGGGGTTACTTAGCCATCCAGGGGTTAATGCTCATTTCTAGGGTGATCCTCGCTTCCAGCTCGTTGTCTAGGGGGAGATTCTCGGCTTGTTCCTGCTCGTTGCCTTCTGGGGTAGGTTCTCGCTTCTTCCAGGGGGACTGCACGGCTCAACTGAAGAGCGCAGCGCGATCGAGTTATTTAAATCCGGTCGCGCTTGCCCCCCGCGCTGCCGGCGAGCGAGTGCGCTGGCAGCCATGTGCACGTGGGCCGGCGCGGTGATATGACGTCACCGCACCGGCGCGCGCTGGTTCCCGGGCGGAGGATCTCTTTGATAATGTAATTACAGCGCCGGAGGTGCGCGGCATACAGAGGCAGGGAAACCTTTTATTTTCCTGCTCGTTATGGTAAACATCTCCGGCATGGCCGGAGGTGTTTTTAACAGGACAGAGGATCTTATCGATCCTCTGTCTTTGAAGTACCTGTGACTGGACTTTAATAGTCCAGTCATCAGGTCACCATCCGTCCCCTGTAAGGCGCTTTGGTATGCGCCTGCAGGCGATTCCGGAGGGGGCACCTGGACATGGGGGACACATATGTATATAGATACATGTATATAATATTGGGGGCATATATACATGTATCTTATACATTTTGAGACAATATTAAGTGAAAGGATGTATGGGTGTATATATATATATATATATTTATATATATATCTCTGTATAAGGGGGCCACAAATATAAATAGGTATATACATAGATACAGGCACACACTCTGGGGGCATACCTGCCTATACCAATGTATATACATATACCCAGAGCAATCTGGGCATGGGAATTTTGGGCCAAACACATATACACATGAGGCAACAAAGGCCCCCAGTGTATATACATGTCTATAAGGCTCATATATATATATATATATATATATATATATATATATATACACAGTACAGACCAAAATTTTGGACACACCTTCTCATTCGAAGAGTTTTCTGTATTTTCATGACTATGAAAATTGTAGATTCACACTGAAGGCATCAAAACTATGAATTAACACATGTGGAATTATATACTAAACAAAAAAGTGTGAACATATGTCTTATATTCTAGGTTCTTCAAAGTAGCCATCTTTTGCTTTGATTACTACTTTGCACACTCTTGGCATTCTCTTGATGAGCTTCAAGAGGTAGTCACTTGAAATGGTTTTCACTTCACAGGTGTGCCCTGTCAGGTTTAATAAGTGGGATTTCTTGACTTATAAATGGGGTTGGGACCATGAGTTGTGTTGGGCAGAAGTCAGGTGGATACACAGCTAGGATTTGTATTATGGAAAGAAAAAAAGCAGCTAAGTAAATAAAAACGAGTGGGCATCATTACTTTAAGAAATGAAGGTCAGTCAGGCCGAAAAATTGGGAACACTTTGAAAGTGTCCCCAAGTGCAGCCGCAAAAACCATCAAGCGCTACAAAGAAACTGGCTCACATGAGGACCGCCCCAGGAAAGGAAGACCAAGAGTCACCTCTGCTGCGGAGGATAAGTTCATCCGAGTCACCAGCCTCAGAAATCGCAGGTTAACAGCACCTTAGATTAGAGACCAGGTCAATGCCACACAGAGTTCTAGCAGCAGACACATCTCTGAAACAACTGTTAAGAGGAGACTGTGTGCAGCAGGCCTTCATGGTAAAATAGCTGCTAGGAAACCACTGCTAAGGACAGGCAACAAGCAGAAGAGACTTGTTTGGGCTAAAGAACACAAGGAATGGACATTAGGCCAGTGGAAATCTGTGCTTTGGTCTGATGAGTCCAAATTTGAGATCTTTGGTTCCAACCACCGTGTCTTTGTGCGACGCAGAAAAGGTGAACGGATGGACTCTACATGCCTGGTTCCCACCCTAAAGCATGGAGGAGAAGGTGTGATGGTGTGGGGGTGATTTGCTGGTGACACTGTTGGAGATTTATTCAAAATTGAAGGCATACTGAACCAGCATGGCTACCACAGCATCTTGCAGCGGCATGCTATTCCATCCGGTTTGCGTTTAGTTGGACCATCATTTATTTATCAACAGGACAATGACCCCAAACACACCTCCAGGCTGTGTATGGGCTATTTGACGAAGAAAGAGAGGGATGGGGTGCTACGCCAGATGACCTGGCCTCCACAGTCACCAGACCTGAACCCAATCGAGATGGTTTGGGATGAGCTGGACCGCAGAGTGAAGGCAAAAGGGCCAACAAGTGCTAAACATCTCTGGGAACTCCTTCAAGACTGTTGGAATACCATTTCAGGTGACTACCTCTTGAAGCTCATCAAGAGAATGCCAAGAGTGTGCAAAGCAGTAATCAAAGCAAAAGGTGGCTACTTTGAAGAACCTAGAATATAAGACATATTTTCAGTTGTTTCACACTTTTTTGTTAAGTATATAATTCCACATGTGTTAATTCATAGTTTTGATGCCTTCAGTGTGAATCTACAATTTTCATAGTCATGAAAATACAGAAAACTCTTTGAATGAGAAGGTGTGTCCAAACTTTTGGTCTGTACAGTATATATATATATATATATATATATATATATGCATATGCATGACCACATTACGGGGCAAGCATGTATATATATATATATGTGTGTGTGTGTGTAAAGGTCAGCACTTCCTTCTACAGAGCACTTTGAGGCTCTAAGCGGTTTATGGAATTTGGAAACACTTTGCAGTGAAAATGAAAAGTTTCATTTCTTCCAATAAAATCCTCAAGTAGAATAGAAAACAGGAAGCACTCACCAATACATCTTGCAGCTTTATTCCATCTTAAAAAACATAGGGGAATAGATGCGGGTACAGCACAGCAAAAAGGCAGGCAACAGCCGTTTCGCGCCTCCTGCGCTTACTGAGGCCTCCACATGACGACACCGACGTGCTCACATGAAATAGACCGACGTCGGCGTGGTCACCATGACTACATCGGACAACAACACAGATTAAAACATATCAAATTAATATCGACAGATCATTCTTATCATTCAGACCCAAAGGACCCATAGCGTTAGTTCTAATGATCCATGCCGCTTCCCTCTGAAGGAGTAAGCGGCTTCTATCTCCTCCACGTTCAGGGGTATGTACCAATTCAATCCCTGCACATTTCAGGACATCATTTCTCCCTCCATGTGCCATGTACATGTTCTATCAACCTTGTTGCCCCTACATGAGTTTCAATAGATCTCCTATGTTCTCTGAACCTAATATATAGGCACCTAATTGTCTTACCTATATAGAACCTATTGCAGGGGCAAAAAAAATTGCATATACCACAAACTGGGATTTGCAGAAAATAAACTAACAACATGTTCGACACCTCCTAGTTACAAATATTTTGATTTATAGACAAAACTGCACATGGAGCACTCTCCACACTTATAGTTCCCCACTGGTGCGGTAAATTAGGTTTAGAGAACATAGGAGAATCGCTTTTACTTACTTAAGCGATTCTGAGATTGTTTTCTCGTGACATATTGTACTTCATGTTAGTGGTAAATTTGAGTCAATATGTTTCACCTTTATTTATAAAAAATTCCAAAATTTACAGAAAATTTGCAGATTGTGATACCTCATAAAATAGTTACTGTACATTTCCCAGATGTCTACTTCATGTTGGCATCATTTTGTAAACATCATTTTATTTTTCAGGAAGTTAGAAGGCTTAGAATTTTAGAAGCAATTCTTAAAATTTTTAAGAAAATTTCCAAAACCCACTTTTCAAGGACCAGTTCAGTTATCAAGTCACTTTGTGGCGCTTACATAATAGAAACCACCCATAAATGACCCAATTTTGGAAACTACACCCATCAAGTTAATCAAAACTGATTTTACAAACTTTGTTAACCCTTTAGGTGTTCCACAAGAATGAAAGGAAAATGGAGGTTTTACAAATCACTAGTCAGACCACACATGGAGTACTGTGTACAGCTCTGGGCTCCTGTGAACAAGGCAGACATAGCAGAGCTGGAGAGGGTTCAGAGGAGGGCAACTAAAGTAATAACTGGAATGGGTGGACTACAGTACCCAGAAAGATTATCAAAATTAGGCTTATTCACTTTAGAAAAAAGACAACTGAGGGGAGATCTAATAACTACGTATAAAAATATCAGAGGTCAGTACAGAGATCACTCCCATGATCTATTTATCACAGGTTATAGTTACTACAGATGGGTCATTGATCCAGGGAGTAATTCTGATTGCCTGATTGGAGTCGGGAGGGAATTTTTTTGGGGAAGTGGGGAAAATTGGCTTCTACCTCACAGGTTTTTTTTGCCTTCCTCTTGATCAACTTGTAGGAAAACAGGCCGAACTGGATGGACAGATGTCTTTTTTTGGCCTTATAAACTATGTTACTATGAGGTGAAATTTCAAAAATTCACTTTTTTATTGTCCCTATTATTGTCCCTTTTATTGTTCTATTGTCCCTGTAACACAGCAAGGGTTAACAGCCAAAGAAAACTCAATATTTATTACCCTGATTCTGCAGTTTACAGAAACACCCCACATGTGGTGGTAAACTGCTGTAGAGGAACATGGCAGGACGCAGAGGGAAAGGAGCGCCATATGGATTTTGGAGGGCAGATGTCGCTGGGATAATTTTAAGTTGCCATGCCACATTTGAAGACCCCCTGATGCACCCCTAGAGTAGAAACTCCCAAAAAGTGACCCCATTTTGTAAACTACAAGATGAGGTGACAGTTTTATTGGTACTATTTTGTGGTACATATGATCTTTGATTGCTCAGTATTACGCTTTTTGTGAGGCAAGGCAACAAAAAAATAGCTGTTGTGGCACAGTTTTTATTTTTTGCTTTTTACTGAGTTCTCCTGACAGCTGACAGGATAGATCATGTGTTGCTTTTATAGAGCAGGTTGATACAGACGCGAGAATACCAAATATGTGTATTTTTTGTTGTTGTTTCAGTTCTACATAATAAAGCATTTTTCAAAACAAAAATTATGTTTTTGTGTCTTCATTTTCTAAAAGCTACATTTCTTTTATTTTTCTGCCAATCGTCTTGTGTAGGGGCTCATTTTTTGCGGAAAGAGTTGACGTTTTTATAGGTAGCGTTTTTGGGTACATATGATTTTTTTATCACTCAATATTACACTTTATGTGGCAAAGTGACCAAAAAAATGGTCGTTTTGGCAGAGTTTTTATTTTATTTTTTATGAAATTCACCTTAGGGGTTAGATCATGTGATATTTTTATAGAGCAGGTTTTTACAGACCTGGAGATACCTAATATGTCTACTTTTTTTTAATGTATTTTAGTTTTACACAATAAAAGCATAAAAAAAAAAAATCATGTTTTAGCATCTCCATTTTCCGAAAGCAATTTTTTTAATTTTTTGGGCGATTATCTTATGTAGGGGCTCATTTCTTGCAGGAAGAGATGATGGTTTGATTGGTACCATTTTGGAGTGTGTATGACTTTTTGATCGCTTGTTATAACAGTTTTTGTGATGAAAGGTGACAAAAAATGGCATTTTTGCACAGTTTTTATTTTTTATGGTGTTCACCTTAGGGGGTAAGTCATATAATATTTTTATAGAGGAAGTCATTACGGATGTGTAGATACCTAATATGTCTACTTTTTTACATTTATTTCAGTTTCACACAATAAAAGCTTTTTTGAAGAAAACGAAAAAGAAATCATGTTTTAGGCCCCATTCCGCGCTGCGGAACACACGACCGGGCGCCTCATTCAAAATGCCTATACTTGTCCGGTACTCGTGACCGGACAAGTATAGGACATGTTTATCTTTTTATGCTCTGTGCCATGCGGCTGTGCACTCCCATAGAGGTGAATGGGGCCGCATCTATTCTGCATTCATACGGTCATACGGGCCTTAGTGTCTCCATTTTTTGAAAGCCATATTTTTTTTATCTTTTGGGCGATTGTCTTAGGTAGGGTCTCATTTCTTGCGGGGAGAGATGACAGTTTGATTGGCACTATTTTGGGTTACATATGTTGTTTTGGTGACTTGGAATTACACTTTTTGTGATGTATGGTGACAAAAAAATGGCATTTTTGTTTTTTTGTTTTTTTTACGGTGTTCATCTGAGTAGTTAGGTCATGTGATAGTTTTATAGAGCACGTTGTTATGGACGTGGCGATACCTAATACAGTACAGACCAAAAGTTTGGACACGCCTTCTCATTCAAAAAGTTTTCTGTATTTTCATGACTATGACAATTGTAGATTCATACTGAAGGCATCAAAACTATGAATTAACACATGTGGAATTATATACTTAACAAAAAAGTGTGAAACAACTGAAAATATGTCTTATATTCTAGGTTCTTCAAAGTAGCCACCTTTTGCTTTGATTACTGCTTTGCACACTCTTGGCATTCTCTTGATGAGCTTCAAGAGGTAGTCACCTGAAATGGTATTCCAACAGTCTTGAAGGAGTTCCCAGAGATGCTTAGCACTTGTTAGCCCTTTTGCCTTCACTCTGCGGTCCAGCTCACCCCAAACCATCTCGATTGGGTTCAGGTCTGGTGACTGTGGAGGCCAGGTCATCTGGCGTAGCACCCCATCACTCTCCTTCTTGGTCAAATAGCCCTTACACAGCCTGGAGGTGTGTTTGGGGTCATTGTCCTGTTGATAAATAAATGATGGTCCAACTAAACACAAACCGGATGGAATAGCATACCGCTGTAAGATGCTGTGGTAGCCATGCTGGTTCAGTATGCCTTCAATTTTGAATAGATCCCCAACAGTGTCACCAGCAAAGCACCCCCACCCCATCACACCTCCTTCTCCATGCTTCACGGTGGGAACCAGGCATGTAGAGTCCATCCGTTCACCTTTTCTGCGTCGCACAAAGACACGGTGGTTGGAACCAAAGATCTCAAATTTGGGCTCATCAGACCAAAGCACAGATTTCCACTGGTCTAATGTCCATTCCTTGTGTTCTTTAGCTCAAACAAGTCTCTTCTGCTTGTTGCCTGTCCTTAGCAGTGGTTTCCTAGCAGCTATTTTACCATGAAGGCCTGCTGCACACAGTCTCCTCTTAACAGTTGTTGTAGAGATGTGTCTGCTGCTAGAACTCTGTGTGGCATTGACCTGGTCTCTAATCTGAGCTGCTGTTAACCTGCAATTTCTGAGGCTGGTGACTCGGATGAACTTATCCTCCGCAGCAGAGGTGACTCTTGGTCTTCCTTTTCTGGGGCGGTCCTCATGTGAGCCAGTTTCTTTGTAGCGCTTGATGGTTTTTGCGACTGCACTTGGGGACACTTTCAAAGTTTTCCCAATTTTTCGGATTGACTGACCTTTATTTCTTAAAGTAATGATGGCCACTCGTTTTTTTTTTTTACTTAGCTGCTTTTTTTCTTGCCATAATACAAATTCTAATAGTCTATTCAGTAGAACTATCATCTGAGTATGCACCTGACTTCTGCCCAACACAACTCATGGTCCCAACCCCATTTATAAGGCAAGAAATCCCACCTATTAAACCTGACAGGGCACACCTGTGAAGTGAAAACCTTTTCAGGTGACTAGCTCTTGAAGCTCATCAAGAGAATGCAAAGAGTGTGCAAAGCAGTAATCAAAGCAAAAGGTGGCTACTTTAAAGAACCTAGAATATAAGACATTTACAGTTGTTTCACACTTTTTTGTTAAGTATATAAATCCACATGTGTTAATTCATAGTTTTGATGCCTTCAGTGTGAATCTACAATTTTCATAGTCGTGAAAATACAGAAAACTCTGTGAATGAGAAGGTGTGTCCAAACTTTTGGTCTGTACTGTATGTCTACTTTTAAAAAATGTATTTCCGTTTTACACACTATAACCATTTTTGAAGAGGAAAAAAAACATTTTAGTGTCTCCATTTTCTGAAAGCCATATTTTTTTTTATTTTTTGGACAATTATCTTAGGTAGGGTATCATTTTTTGCGGAAAGAGATGACGGTTTGATTGGTACCATTTTGGGGTGTGTATGACTTTTTGATCGCTTGGAAATACACTTTTTGTGATGAAGGTGACAAAAGAAATGGCATTTTTGGCACAGTTTTTTTGTTTGTTTGTTTTTTTTACGGCGTTCACCTGAGGGCATAGATCATATGATATTTTTATAGAGCAGGTTATTACAGACGCGGTGATACCTAACGTATACTTTTTTCACATTAATTTCAGTTTTACACAATAAAAGCATTTTTGAAGGAAAAAAAATCAGGTTTTATTGTCTCCATTTTCTGAAAGCCATATTTTTTTTAATCTTTTGGGCGATTGTATTAGGTAGGGTGTCATTTTTTGCGGGAAGAGATGACGGTTTTATTGGCACTATTTTGGGATACATACGTCTTTTTGATCGCTTTTTGTGATGTAAGGTGACCAAAAAATTGCATTTTCGCTAGTTTTTTTTACATTTTTTTTACGCTGTTCACCTGAGGTGGTAGATCATGTGATATTTTTGAAGAGTACTTTGTGATGGACGCGGTGATACCTAACGTGTGTTTTTTATTATTTAAAAAAACATTATTTTATGGTGAGGGGGCGTTTTTTCTTTTTTTTTTTACTTCAAACCTTATTATTTTTCTTATTAAAAAAAAACTTTTTTTTTTTTGTTACTTTTTACATTTGTCCCACTTTGGGACTTCACGTTTTCATCCCTGTTCAATTCAGTACAATACTTTCTGTATTGTACTGAATTGAACTGTCAGCATCTCACTATGTAAGACGCTGACAGGTTGCCTAGGAGACCCAGGCTGGCTCTCCTAGGCCTCCGTACATGGCAGGCTCCGATGCCTGTGTAAGGCATCGGCGCTGCCATGGCAACTATCGGCCCCCTGCCAGCGCTCCTGTGGCTCCCTGCCAGTGCTCCTGCACCCGCCCGATCATGTCACGTAAATGCACGTGAGGATGCGGCAATTAGCCGCATTCGCTCACGTACATGTGCGTGACATTGCGGGAAGGGGTTAAAGAAAGGAAAAAAGACAAATTCATGTGGGATAAGCAAGATTATGAGCCTTAAGAAACGCCCACAGCGTAAAAATCGTCAAGGGAGACGACGCAATAATGAGTACTGGACCACAGAGTCGGATTCTACTGCTTCTGATGAATCCACAGGTGTCGGATGTGCTTCAAGAAAAGAACACAAAATGGCGGATGGTAGTGGCAATGAACCCCCTTTAGGAGGAGAACGAGAAGGGGGAGAACCAGGAGAAAAAAGCCGCAAAGGAGGCTTCAAGAGGAAGCAAGTCTCGCGGTGAAAGTGATTTTGGATCCTGGGCATGCTGAAGAGTTACCCCTGGTTACCCCTGTTATTAATTTTACAGACGTTCATTTAACTGATTCATGTCTATGTTAGCTAAAGGACTTAATTATAGTTTGGTGCAGCATTTTGATGAGGTGGCTTTTGAGGTAGATCTCTTTAAGTCAGTCAGGAAGTTAAATCTCTTCAGACATTTTCATAGCTGTAAGACACAGGCAATTATTAGAAAAGAGGGGGAGAAACCCAGTGTAGGCGTCATGTGGAGGCCTGAGGAAGCGCAGGAAAAGAAGTACGGAAAGGATGGATTTGTCACATAACTGAGCCGAACAGAGCCTATGGACCTCATAAACTATGATGTGGTCCTTTAGGTTTCCTACATGCAGGACTTTTGTCTCAGCTTCAAAAACCTTAACAGAAACCTAAAGGATCCCATTATAGTCTATGGGGTCCTTAGGCTCTGTTACATGGCCAATCCGTCCTTTACATTCTTCTGTTTCTATAATGGAGCAGGAGAACAGAAAGACTAATGCTGATTAGAGCCTTACAGATAACTATATGAAAGCAGATCCTTGTTAAAGAGGAGCCTTCACAGCTTTTTTTTTTGTGTTTAAAGGGGTTGTCCAAGTTATTATTCTGTCCTATGTTTCTAACTAATCAAATACAACAGTTTTTCCATACACGTTCTGCTTCTAAAGCTGCTGGTTTCCTCTATTTCACTCAGGGTCACATAACCTATGATATCAGTGTCTCTCACTGCTCTTCTAATATTCGTGCACAAGCAGATTAGAGCCTATACACGAGACATCACTGTGCTGGTCACGCCCCCTGCTCACCTGCCTCCTGCCCTCTCCCTGGATTCTTCCAGATAAAACATTAACCCCTTCAGCCAGAACACACTCAGGGCTCAAGACTTAACAACAGTAGCTTCAGGCAGTGAAGACACATAGGTTCTGCCCTTCTCATCCTAGAAACACAAAGCTGACACTGGAGGAGACCTGCAGAGTATCGCACAAGAAAGGTAGGGGGGAGTTCCTGTGTGCATCAGCAGTGTTATTGTACAGCTTGGACTTGTAGTCCTACACATACAACATGCTGAGTATTGCAGGAGACATGTCACTCAGGGCAGCACTTGTATTCACTCCCTTTGCAGGGGGGAGGGGCAGACATTGTTATTACTGCAGGTAAACAAAGAGTCAGAAGAGAAGCAGGGAAATGAGGTAATATGTATGTATATATATATATATATATATATATATATATATATTTTTTTTTTTTTTTTTGTCTAAAACTTGCTCAACTTAGTTATATATTGCTGCCCATCAGATTTAGGCCAAATTCACATGAATTGCGGAATAGGTGTGGCCCCATTCACCTCTATGGGGCCGGGAGCCGCCGCACGGAGCTAGCTCCGTGCCGTGGCTCCTTTGAAGCATGTCCTATACTTGTCCATGCGCACGGACAAGTATGGGCATTTTCAATGGGGCCGCACGGCATGTGTTCCGAGTGCTGCGGAACACACGCCAGGTGGCCCCCGTATATTTGCGGGTCCATAGTAATGCAGACCTGCAAATATACGGTCGTGTGAATGGGGGCTTACAGTACTATTTTTTTTTTTTCATAACTTGGACAACCCCTTTAACTGAGTACCTTTACATGTGGCATACCCTCCACTGATACTGACAGAATTGTTCTTTTTTTTTTTTTTTTAAGACCCTGCCCTGCTATCATCCCCTAAAGTTTTGCTGCCCAATATGGTACCACTGAGCAGTCCAATGGCAGTGGACTGCGTCATAGCTGGGGGAGAAGGAGACACCTACTGAGAAATGCTCGCATCTCTTCCTCCCTGTAAGGATGCTTGGTATAAACATAATGGGCGCCAAAACTTTGGGGGAATACAGCATGGCAGACAAGGGATCTTCCAAGAAAATTTCTGGCAGCATCAGGAGGGTACTCAACATGTAAAGGTAAAAAAAACTTGGAAAAACTCTCTCTCAGTGTCACCATATATGTATATTTCACTTTGCCCCCTCTGTATAGATTCCAGTCCCCCCCGTATGTGTATATATATTCCATTTTTTTCTGCTTCTGTATATAAATACATTAACCCCCTCTCTATATATATTCCATTTTTGCCCCCTTTGTATATATATTCCATTCTGCCCCTTCTAAATATAAATACCTTTTTTGCCTCTCATCTGTATATATATATATATATATATATATATATATATATATATATATATAGATATTCCATTTTGCTCCCTCTGTATATATATTCCTTTTTTGCCCCCATCTGTATATATAGAAATTCCATTTAGCCCCTTTCTATATATATATATCTATCTATCTATTTTCCCCCCTCTCTATATATATTGCTTTTTTGCCCCCCATCTGGATATATGGAATTCCATTTTGCTCCCTCTGTATATATATATATATATATATATATATATATATATATATATTCCATTTTTGCCCCATCTGTATATATAGAAATTACATTTTGCACCTCTCTCTCTCTCTATATATATATATATCCATTTCCACCCCACTGTATATAACCCTCTGTTGCCCATTTCAATACGGTGCTGTGCTGGAGCCTGGAGAAATACTGCCTTATATCCATTGTCCCCCCCCCCCCCCCCCCGGCCTAGTGTGTGGTAACTGGTAAGGGTGGGCGTGCCGCGCGGCGTGGGGTGGACCTGCTGGCTGGGGGTGGTATGGGGCGGGCCTCTCTCTGCCCCTGAAAATTTCATGCATGCACTTGCGGGCCCCGGGCCCCCTTTCCCCGCCGGGCCCGGTCGCACCCTCTGCGACCGCGATCGTTACGCCCCTGGCGATACCCAATGTGTCTATTTTTATTTTTGTTAAGTTTTACACAGTAAATGCATTTTTGAACAGAATTAGTATATAGTTTATAAGGCCGAAAAAAGACATCTCTCCATCCAGTTCGGCCCGTTATCCTGCAAGTTGATCCAGAGGAAGGCAAAAAAAAAACCCTGTGAGGTAGAAGCCAATTTTCCCCACTTTAGGGGAAAGCAATTCCTTCCCGACTCCAATGAAGCAATCAGAATAACTCCCTGGATGAACGACCCATCTCTAGTAACTATAACCTGTAATATTATTACCCTCCAGAAATACATCCAGGCCCCTCTTGAACTCTTTTAGTGAACTTACCATCACCACCTCCTCAGGTAGAGAGTTCCATAGTCTCACTGCTCTTGCCATAAAGAATCCTCTTCTATGTTTGTGTACAAACCTTCTTTCCTCAGACACAGAGGATGACCCCTCGTTACCGTCACAGTCACAGTCCTGGGGTTAAATACCGTATTTTTCGCCCTATAAGACGCACCGGCCCATAAGACGCACCTAGGTTTTAGTGTAGGAAAATAAGAAAAAAATATTTTTCATCAGATCCTCTTATCAGACTGCCCATAAATTTAAGGACATCACATCAGACCCCCATATCAGCCCCCTGTGCCCCCATACCATCTCACTGTGCCCCCATCAGACCTCAGATCAGCAGAATGTGCCCCCATCAGACCTCAGATCAGCAGAATGTGCCCCCATCAGACCTTAGATCAGCAGAATGTGCCCCCATCAGACCTCAGATCAGCAGAATGTGCCCCCATCATACCTCAAATCAGCAGAATGTGCCCCCATCATACCTCAAATCAGCAGAATGTGCCCCCATCATACCTCAAATCAGCAGAATGTGCCCCCATCATACCTCAAATCAGCAGAATGTGCCCCCATCAGACCTCACATCAGCAGAATGTGCCCCCATCAGACCTCATATCATGCCCCCATCAGACCTCAGATCAGCAGAATGTGCCCCCATCATACCTCAAATCAGCAGAATGTGCCCCCATAAGACCTCACATCAGCAGAATGTGCCCCCATCAGACCTCATATCATGCCCCCATCAGACCTCAGATCAGCAGAATGTGCCCCCATCAGACCTCAGATTAGCGTTTTGTGCCCCCTCACGCCACAGATCAGCGTCTTGTGCCCCTATCAGACCTCAGATCAGCCCACCCAGCCACTGATAAAGACCATACTTACCTGTTCTGCGCTGCCGCTGCCGTCCGGTCCCACGCTCCGCGCTCTTCTCTCTTCCCTGCCAGCACGCATGTGTAGCAGTCAGCGCTGACTGTGGCACATCAAGGGTTAGGCGCCGGGGTCCAGCTAACTGGAACAGCCGGTCCCCTGCAGCTGATTGGACGGGCGCAGCTCCTGCACCCAACCAATCGGTGCGCCGTAGTTATTACGGCACCAGTGTGGAAGTCACTTCCCACAGTGTCATACTACTACGCCGTTGGTCGGGAAGTGGTTAATCTTGAAGCCATATGTGTCTGTAACAAAGAGAAAATTGTTAATATATGACAGGAATAAAGAAAGGTACATCACATTAAACAGATTTGGATTCCTCATCAAATTCTCTATCAGATACATATATCACATGCGCTTCTTTCATTTGAAAATATAGACTTAGTTTTAAAATAGCATCTTTCAAAATAGCCACCAAATTGGATACTGCCTCTCACAGATTTTCCCCCTTCCCTTTAGCAACTTGCCACATACAAGATAGCATTCCCAACCACCATTTTCCAGTTATTCAGGTGTTTCCAGACTTTTGGACCACTCTGTATATCCCAATACAATATGCATGATGCCATACAGTGCCTATATATTACCATACAGTATCCATAATGCCAGGGCCATATTTACAGCTCATGCTGCCTTAGACTGTACATGCCCCCCCTTCCTTAGTAAAGACACATTTATTCTCACCAATAATCATAGTGATTTTGTCATTCCTAAACAATGGTAATAATAATTAGTGTATTGCAAGCTGTGCACATTGTGGCCGCACTGTTGGGATCATTTATCAAACTGGTGTAAAGAAGAACTGGCTTAGTTGCCCATAGCAACCAATCAGATTCCACCTTTCATTTAGCAAAGGAGCTATCAAAAATAATCAACTTACATCCGTACAAGAAGTGATCTTTCTCTTGGTTCCAGCAGGTTTGTGGATAACTGGCAGGCAAACTTAAAGGGGTTATACCATGAATAATGTAAAAAATGAAACTCAGACATCATATAGTATGTGACAACCTCTTTCTAACAAAGCTAGAACCAGCCCTGTACCTCACATGAATCCAGAGATCTCCCCATTTCCCCTGCTAGATTTATATCCAGCTGACAGCTCAAGGGGAGTGTCTTTACTGCTGCAGCTCAGGAGACATGTCTCAGTTCTCCCTATCACAGCTCAGGAGGCAGATGAAAGGTTAAACTGAGCATGTGCGGCCTTCTCAGTGAGCAGGTCAAAGAAATAAGAAATTAAGTTGCACTATACTGATAAATTTTACTGAATAACTCCGTAGCTATACAAAATCATTAATTACATGCAGTTACAAAAGTGTTTAGATCCAGGTGCTGGTTTGAAAACTGTAGAATATTTTTCGTGGGACAACCCCTTTAAATATTCTACTTCTCTGCCTTCTCTGTTGTGCTAAACTCGGCTTTAGTCTGGTAGCTGGACACTGCAGCGATTCTAGTACCTTTGGAGTAGGGTGCCTTTTGCTGTTGACCCCCTCGTGACACTCTATCTGTAAATCTGTAAGGAGTCAGTGTGCTCTATGAGTTGCTTCCGTCTGGAGAGACTCCTGCTGCAGGAGGGGGCCTTCCCCTCGCTGCTAGATCTTGACTCGTCTCCTTCCAACACTGGCATCCACTAAGACTGACTAAACACTTCTCATTCAAAGAGTTTTCTGTATTTTCATGACTATGAAAATTGTAGATTCACACTGAAGGCATCAAAACTATGAATTAACACATGTGGAATTATATACTTAACAAAAAAGTGTGAAACAACTGAAAATATGTCATTCTAGGTTCTTCAAAGTAGCCACCTTTTGCTTTGATTACTGCTTTGCACACTCTTGGCATTCTCTTGATGAGCTTCAAGAGGTAGTCACCTGAAATGGTTTTCACTTCACAGGTGTGCCCTGTCAGGTTTGGGATTTCTTGCCTTATAAATGGGGTTGGGACCATGAGTTGTGTTGGGCAGAAGTCAGGTGGATACACAGCTGATAGTCCTACTGAATAGAATTTGTATTATGGCAAGAAAAAAGCAGCTAAGTAAAGAAAAACGAGTGGCCATCATTACTTTAAGAAATGAAGGTCAGTCAGTCCGAAAAATTGGGAAAACTTTGAAAGTGTCCCCAAGTGCAGTCGCAAAAACCATCAAGCGCTACAAAGAAACTGGCTCACATGAGGACCGCCCCAGGAAAGGAAGACCAAGAGTCACCTCTGCTGAGGAGGATAAGTTCATCCGAGTCACCAGCCTCAGAAATCGCAGGTTAACAGCAGCCCAGATTAGAGACCAGGTCAATGCCACACAGATTTCTAGCAGCAGACACATCTCTACAACAACTGTTAAGAGGAGACTGTGTGCAGCAGGCTTTCATGGTAAAATAGCTGCTAGGAAACCACTGCTAAGGACAGGCAACAAGCAGAAGAGACTTGTTTGGGCTAAAGAACACAAGGAATGGACATTAGACCAGTGGAAATCTGTGCTTTGGTCTGATGAGTCCAAATTTGAGATCTTTGGTTCCAACCACCGTGTCTTTGTGCGACGCAGAAAAGGTGAACGGATGGACTCTACGTGCCTGGTTCCCACCGTGAAGCATGGAGGAGGAGGTGTGATGGGGTGGGGGTGCTTTGCTGGTGACACTGTTGGGAATGCCAAGAGTGTGCAAAGCAGTAATCAAAGCAAAAGGTGGCTACTTTGAAGAACCTAGAATATAAGACATATTTTCAGTTGTTTCACACTTTTTTGTTAAGTATACTGTATAATTCCACATGTGTTAATTCATAGTTTTGATGCCTTCAGTGTGAATCTACAATTTTCATAGTCATGAAAATACAGAAAACTCTTTGAATGAGAAGGTGCCAAACTTTTGGTCTGTACTGTATATATATATATATATATACACTCACCGGCCACTTTATTAGGTACACCTGTCCAACTGCTCGTTAACACTTAATTTCTAATCAGCCAATCACATGGCGGCAACTCAGTGCATTTAGGCATGTAGACATGGTCAAGACAATCTCCTGCAGTTCAAACCGAGCATCAGTATGGGGAAGAAAGGTGATTTGAGTGCCTTTGAACGTGGCATGGTTGTTGGTGCCAGAAGGGCTGGTCTGAGTATTTCAGAAACTGCTGATCTACTGGGATTTTCACGCACAACCATCTCTAGGGTTTACAGAGAATGGTCCGAAAAAGAAAAAACATCCAGTGAGCGGCAGTTCTGTGGGCGGAAATGCCTTGTTGATGCCAGAGGTCAGAGGAGAATGGGCAGACTGGTTCGAGCTGATAGAAAGGCAACAGTGACTCAAATTGCCACCTGTTACAACCAAGGTAGGCAGAAGAGCATCTCTGAACGCACAGTACGTCGAACTTTGAGGCAGATGGGCTACAGCAGCAGAAGACCACACCGGGTGCCACTCCTTTCAGCTAAGAACAGGAAACTGAGGCTACAATTTGCACAAGCTCATCGAAATTGGACAGTAGAAGATTGGAAAAAACGTTGCCTGGTCTGATGAGTCTCGATTTCTGCTGCGACATTCGGATGGTAGGGTCATAATTTGGCGTCAACAACATGAAAGCATGGATCCATCCTGCCTTGTATCAACGGTTCAAGCTGATGGTGGTGGTGTCATGGTGTGGGGAATATTTTCTTGGCACTCTTTGGGCCCCTTGGTACCAATTGAGCATCGTTGCAACGCCACAGCCTACCTGAGTATTGTTGCTGACCATGTCCATCCCTTTATGACCACAATGTACCCAACATCTGATGGCTACTTTCAGCAGGATAATGCGCCATGTCATAAAGCTGGAATCATCTCAGACTGGTTTCTTGAACATGACAATGAGTTCACTGTACTCAAATGGCCTCCACAGTCACCAGATCTCAATCCAATAGAGCATCTTTGGGATGTGGTGGAACGGGAGATTCGCATCATGGATGTGCAGCCGACAAATCTGCGGCAACTGTGTGATGCCATCATGTCAATATGGACCAAAATCTCTGAGGAATGCTTCCTGCACCTTGTTGAATCTATGCCACGAAGAATTGAGGCAGTTCTGAAGGCAAAAGGGGGTCCAACCCGTTACTAGCATGGTGTACCTAATAAAGTGGCCGGTGAGTGTATATATATATATATATATATATATATATATATATATATATATATGACTCCATAGTGCCCTCTTTACATATAATGCCTCCCAGAGGTGCTCTGTTCACATATAATGCCCCCCAGTAGTGGCCCCTTTAAATATAGTGACCCCCAGTGGCCTTTTTACAATTAATACCCTTTATATATACAGTAGAATATACCAACCCCTTCCCTGTAGTGCCCCAGTAGTATCCACATACAAAAAAACCTATGAGGCTGACTGCAGGGGGCACAGGAGCCAATAGTTAACGTCCCCACCGTTCAACTCTGGCACCCCCGGTGGACCAGCACCAGATAATCCACGGTCTGGTGGTTGGGGACCACTGCACTACATTGTATCCAATATAAAATGGTGCCATCAGAAAGTACAACTTGTCCCCCCAAAAATAAGCTTTCATATGGTTATGTAAACAGAAAAATAAAATAGTTTTTTCTCTGGGAAAGCAGGGGGGAAAAAAAAACACAAAAAAACAAAAAATCTCCATGTCCTCCATGTAATAACAAAGCACCTTATTGTTTGTGGGATAGGGATAAGTTAGGGATATTTGGTTTGTAGGTCAGATTTCAAGATTAACCTAAAATGCGCTCTAACCTTTACAGGTGAACTTAATGTGACCTCTAAACTTTTTAATGCACATGTCCAACTGTTCAATGTTTCAGTACTTTTTGCACAACAGCTTAAAGGGATTCTGTCACCTAGTTTAAGCCTATAGAGCTGAGGACATGGGCTGCTAGATGGCCACTAGCCCGTCCACAATATACTTTTCCTATTGCTTTGTGTGTCTTTGTTTAGTAAAAAAAACGATTTTATTCATATGCTAATTTTGGTTATAAGGAGCCCAAGGGGCGGTTACCAATCTTCCTGGATCCCAGCGTGCCCACTGTGAAGGAGCCCAGCACCGCCCCGCATCCTCTCATCTCCTACTTGCTCCCCCGACTTCACGCTTTCAGAGCGCCGTAATCTCGCGCATGCGCGAGTACGCCGCTTGTCAGCGCTAGTAAACTGTTCCTTCCCTGTGCTGGCATCAGCATCAGGGAACGAACTGCGCATGCGCGAGATGGCAGAGCTCTGAAAGCGTGAAGTCGGGGGAGCAAGGAGGAGATGAGAGGATGCAGGGCGGTGCTGGGCTCCTTCACAGTGGGCACGGCTGGGATCCAGGAAGATTGGTAACCGCCCCTTGGGCTCCTTATAACCAGAATTAGCATATGAATAAAATCGTTTTTTTTACTAAACAAAGACACACACAGCAATAGCAAAAGTACATTGTGGACGGGCTAGTGGCCATCTAGCAGCCCATGTCCTCAGCTCTATAGGCTTAAACTAGGTGACAGAATCCCTTTAACAGCAAAATTCACAACAGGTGTTTGATCCATGAATCGCCCAATACATTTCCTGGTTCAATTAGCATTGGTATTTAAACTGTCCTCCTCATCATTCTGTTCACATTTTGACATCACAAGACCAAGACGACACCTAACAACTGATCAACAGTACCTCACCTTTGTGAGGCTTCAAGCAGGATGTTCTCAGACAGAAAAGGCCACTGAGCTTAGGCCACCTTTGGCCACATTCCACACTGATAACCGCTGCATTGTGAACAATGCCCCATTGAACCGAATGATAAACTGACACACAACTCCAGGCACAGGGAGGCGAGAGGCACCCAAGTGTCTCATCAGACAATTCAAAGCCCTTTCCATCAGCGTGGTCTGTGTGCTAGACGACCTGCAAGGCTACCTTACCACAGGCTCTGTGTCTCTACCTGACCTTACATCTTCTCAATCGTACTGACATAATGCTGTCAGTATAATTCAGCAGATGCAAGGATGAGCAGAATAAATCATAATGCCATGCAGTCCTGTGAAAGGAACAGTGTCCATAATGGGAAATCACTATCCCTCATGGAGTGTGTTTTTGGCATCTGAAATTACCCTTGCGCACACAAAAAAAAAATCTGCATGGAAAACTGAGCACATTTGCGATCAGTGATGGATGGTACCGATTGGCACTCAGCGGTTGGTGGACGTACACAAGCAGATGTTGCATGTTTGAAAAACAGTAGTGTAAAAATTTAATACAGTAAATCTGTATCTTGTGGTAAGTATATTGTATATACAGTATATTGTCGTAAGGTGTACGGCAAAGTGCTTGAAGGCGTGTATATTTCACCTAGAATCCTGAGCTGGGTAAGATAAATGAAATCCAAAAAGCTGCAGTGGTTTCAGCAAAGAGTAGTTTGCTGAGACAGGTTTGTTTGGGTTCTGTCCTGGGCTCGATTTCTTTGGACTGGTGGGTGGGTTTGACAGTGGGACCTACCAGTCCACACCCTTTCAGTACGCTGTTTCCTGTAGCCTGAGGTGATCCCAAGTGTGGCTGCTGAGGATCATTAAGCTAGGGCTACGTGGTGACATGTGTCGCACGACATTGATGTCACATCAACGTCGTGCAACAATTTTTATAATGATAGTCTATGGTGTCGCGCTGCGACTGTGACACAACAGTTGCAGGAAAATCCTGGATGGCTGTTTTGCAACTGTCGTGTTGCAGTCGCAGCATGTCGCAAGTCTCAGTGCGACACCATAGACTATAATTATAAAAATTGTCATGTGACAATTGATGCCGTGTAGGCCTAGCCTTATTGGGGAATGAAAAGAAGCTTCAGACTCTCAGTCTAAATCAGAAAGCCTGGGAAGCTAGCTGTTAGAGCCCGATTACCCTTGTGTGTGAGAGAGAAACAATTTGTCTAGGTAGCTCCCAGACTGGCGGCTTATTTTGTGTTTATATTATACTGTGCCATAGCTTCACCTGACCAACTGAAGTGATAACTTGGATGCTGTTTTGTTAGGCTACCTACCAGAAAATAAATTGTTTGGACTTTTTATCATGCTGACCCCACCCTGAGTACAGAACCCGACAATTGGGGAACAATGCGGGCATAAGTTGCTAGGGGCAATGGGATGATGAAACAGAAAACCATGCTGCTTCTAATTATTCTGAGCAAGCCTTTCCAGGGTAGATACCACATAAACTCCAAGATCTTTCCCGTGGTGTAGTCAATCACAGCTCCATACATAAATGCTTCTGCCCAAATCTCCGTTCTAATTTCTATAATAATCGAATAAAGATAAAGTGCCCAAATAGTGAAGCACCGCAGATGCAGATCGTTATCCTGTACATTTATTATACTTACAAAATGGTTAAAAGGTACAAGTGTATCAAGATTAAAAAAAACATTGGTCTCCCATCAATTGCCCAAATCGAGTTTCACCCAACACTTGAAACCTGCAGCGTTTACAGTAGGACACACAATTTGGGTTTTATTTATTGATTGTGCATGACAAAACAGTGTGTGAAGCTGAATGCCGCTGCTGATCCAGACACTTCGCTGTGTTGGAATTTAAAGGGCCAGAAGCTCAAGTTAAAAAGACTGATTTGCTGACAGGACTGTCTGTTATAGAGTAGGATGATCTCCATGAGCAAAGGAAAAGTAGTTGGTGCACCAAAAACAGGAAGTGAAAGAATAATGGTAATTTTTGAGATCATCCAGGCTGTACCAACCTAATAAAACATGATATAGAGTCTAAGCCGGGTTGTAAAGTGAACTGTGCAGGATACCAGAAGCATGCAGGTGGTGTCCTCTGAGCTGAAGTTCATGCAAGAATTAGGTGTTATTAAAGAGTTTAAAAGCGAGTGTTTGAGCCCATGGGTACTGGTCTCAAAGCTAAATGGTACATGGGAAATGTGTAATGACTTGAAATAAATTGGATGAGGTGACAAAATGTGATGTGTACCCCATGCAACGTGTTCCCCCAACATATCCGTCAATGCCGTGCGCTGCCGGAATTCCGTCCGACCACATTCACTTTAATGGGGACTGTCAGAGATCCAGCTGCAACCCAGCAAATATGCTGAGGAGTGGCGGGACAAATAATGCTGGATACAGTGGTATTTGTCTGGCAGCTCCTTGGCATATTTGCCAGGTTGCGGCCGAATCTTTGCCGGTCCCCATTATAGTGTGGCCAGACAGAACTCCCTCAGTGCATGGCTGTGCCCAGCCGTAGCGGATCCGGCAAGCTGTTTCCAGTTGGAAAAACCTGCCAGATTTGCTTAAACACAGATGTGAAACAAGCCTAACAAAAACTAACAAACAAATAAACTAACAAAGAAACAAAGACTGGACAGGAACGAAAGGGTAAACTGAAGAAGGGAAGTAATGAGAAGGGGAATAGTCAACATCTCATGGTACCTGAACAGGGAGGATACCCTTGTCTAGACATACATAAAATATAGGGGATTTCTGAAAGCCAAGGCTAACAAACCCGTGTGAAGGTAGAGGTAACGTTTTCGGCTCCAAGCTCTTCCATACAGATGAGGACATCCACTGCCATAACCAAAGTTACCCTGTGTGAAGTATCAGCTAATATCTATCTACATGGGATTATTTGTCGCTTTACTAGGATGAAAAGTCTAAAGGTCCACCTTTTTGATCTTAGAAATGGGTCCCGGGAACACGGACAATAGAGCAATCTCAGACGAGGCAGGTAAAGAACACCGACAAAGGGAGTTGTTTAATGGTCCTCCATAATTCTTAAATGGGAGAAGTTTGAGACAACCAGGACTCACCAAACTAAGTAATCAGGGGAGAAGGTCTTTGGTAAGAGAAGTGACCAAGGATCCAATGGTCACTCTGACTGAGCTCCAAAGATCATGTATGCAGATGGGAGAAATATCCAAAAGGATATCATCACTGCAGCACTCCACTAATCTGAGCTTTATGGCAGAGGGGCCAGAAAGAAGCCTCTCCTCAGTATGAGATACATGAAAGCCAGACTGGAGTTTGTAAAAAAAAAAAAAAAATTTTTAAAGCACCGAAAGCCAAGATTGAACTATTTGGCCTCAATTCTAAGTGTCATATGTGGAGGAAACCAGGCACTGCTCATCACGTGCACAATACCAACTTTACAGTGACATATGGTAGTGGAAGCATCATTCTGTGAGGGTGTTTTTTAGTGGCTGGGACAGGGAGACTGGTCAGATTTCAGGGAAACTGAATGGGGCAAAGTAGAGAGAGATATAATTGATGAAAACCTGTTCCACTGTGCTCTGGACCTCACAAAGGGAAGAAGATTCAACTGCCAATGAGACAGTGATCCTAAGCACACACCCAAGACAACACAGGAGTGGTTGAGGCAGGGCTGTGGAGTTGGTAAGCCAAAGCCCCAACTCCTCAATTTCCCCTAACTCCGACTCCCTCATACATGCCGCATGTTTAAGCGATAACTTTAAACAAACTTTGCATAAATCAATAGTACAGATATGTCATGACAAAAAAAAGGTTGTAATATATGTTTTACTAGATATCTTTACTCTGAACTTTCAGTATCAGGCTTTTCTCTGGGTACAGCTCACTAAGGGCCTGATGCATGAAAACTGTCTAGGTCTAAGACTTTCTTTGTTGCCCATAGCAACCAATCAGAGCTCCTCTTTCATTTCTCGAGAGCACCATATGAAATGAAAGGGGAGCTCTGATTGGTTTCTATGGGCAACAAAGAAACTTCTACACCTAGACAGTTTTCATACATAAGGTTCTAGGTGTTTTCCATCATCCTGCTTTACAGTCTACAAAGTGAAATTACTAGCAGTGCTAGATAACAAAGGCTTGGCAATGGCTTCTACACCTATAGTACTTTTTCACATGTGTGTTTCTGCATTTCTGAATTTGAGATGTTAGAAAACAGTTTTCCCTCTTATATTCTGTGTATAGCATATAGAAGCCATCATAGTAACATAGTTTATAAGGCCGAAAAAAGACATCTGTCCATCCAGTTCAGCCTGTTTTCCTACAAGTTGATCCAGAGGAAGGCAAAAAAAACCCTGTGAGGTAGAAGCGAATTTTCCCTACTTTAGGGAAAAAAATTCCTTCCCGACTCCAATCAGGCAATCAGAATTACTGCCTGGATCAACGACCCATCTCTAGTAACTATAACCTGTAACCCATCAAAGCAGCTAACTTCTCCAAACATGAGCTCAGAGGAAAAGCAAACTAAAAACTGAATTACGACGGCATCCTCCATGACGGCATTACCATGAGAGAGACCCGCCTCCAGCCAGGTAGGGACAGGAATAAATTTGACCCTCCTCCAGCCATCCTTCAGTGTCTTTCTGGACCGATAGCCTAGAGAGTCTTTTTTTTTTTTCATAAACACACACACAGACATTCTGTACAACAAAGTAAGCTCAAATATATATTTATATATACACATTTTTTTTTTTAGAGGGAGGGAATATCCCATGCCGTCGTGGAGGATTCATGAAAAGGAAATTACCGTAAGTAATTCAGTTTTTCCTCTTCATCCTCCACAACGGCATTACCATGAGATATACCAGAGAGCAGTTTTAGGGTGCGACAATAGCTTGTAGTACCTTTCTACCAAAGGCTACGTCCTGACTAGAGCTAGTGTCAACTCTATAATGTTTGACAAATGTATGAGGGCTAGACCAGGTGGCGGGACTGCAAATTTGTTCTATTGATGCATTGGCTTTTTCAGCCCAGGAAGTAGAAATTGATCTAGTGGAATGAGCCTGACGAGTATCCGGAGGAGAGAGATGTAACACCTGGTAGGCACCAGAAAAGGCTGCCTTAACCCACCCTGCCAAAGACCCTTTAGACACCTTACGACCCCTGTTAGTACCAGCGTACAGGACAAACAGAAATTTGGATTTCCTGAAAGAACTAGTAGCTGAAATATAGGACAGAACAGCTCTCTTAACATCGAGACTATGAAACTCAACTTCCTTCTCCGATTTTGGATTTTCACAAAAAGAGGGCAAAATGATGTCCTCTTGTCTGTGAAAGGAGGACGCCACTTTAGGAAGGAAAGAAGTGTCCAGCCTAAAAACCACCCTGTCCGGGAAGGAGCGAAAGAAAGGTTCTTTAATTTTTAGTGCCTGGATTTCACTAATTCTCCTAGCTGAAGTTATAGCTACAAGGAAGGCCGTTTTCAACGATAAGGACCTCAAAGAAACCTCTTCCAGTGGTTCAAAAGGAGGCTTGGTTAATCCTGATAATACAACATTCAGATCCCAAGGGGGAACTATAGATCTGAGGGTAGGTCTTAGTCTATCCGCACCTTTTAGGAATCTGATGACCCAAGGATGATCCGCTATTCTGAAATCAAACACCGAACTGAGGGCAGAAATGTGGACACGTAAGGTATTAGGACGTAAACCTGTAGAAGGAAGTGCTGGTATGTATGTGTGTATATCTATATGCATGCATGCCCCCTTAATGAGGCATGCATATACATGTATATCTATATATGGGCCTTCTATATATGTATCTGTGGGTCTCCAGATATGCCCCAATATGTGGTGCCCTCTGATGCATATGATGCCCCCTATATATATTATATTGTGCCCCCAGTTGCTCCTAATGTATATAGATACATGTATATATGCCCCAGTTTTATATGCATTTATCTATATACATATAAACTGACCCTCCACCCTGCATCCCCCTGGAGGCACATACCAGCGCACTTGCAGGAGAGAGATGCCGCCCTGATGACAGTCTCGGGCACATCAAAGGACAGAGGATTGATAAGATCATCTACCCTTTGTCATACACCTCTGGTATCAGCTGTTCACAGCAAGGGTTGCTATGAACAGGGGTGTTGGCCTCCATTGCTTGCATTGTGAAGGTTTATCACACCTGATCGGTATCTAGACCCTTTGTGTGGAGACCCCAATCAAGCAGTTGGTGACTTGCTAAACCTGTTTTTATAGCATGGGCCATCCACACCTCTGCCATATGGAAAGCCACCTTCCCCCCACTACTCATGAGGGAGGAGCTTTCACCACCACAAGAGAGAGGAGCTTGAACCACCACAAGCAGAGGGGACTCATCACGACAGAGGAAGGAAGCCAAGCAGCCCCTCCAGAAACAGAGACTGGCTACGTACCCCTGGAACGCCCTGTTACCCCTAATTATCCCTAAACTCCTGACCCCTGCAGTGCCTTATCACTTCAGATAACCCCTTGCATTCCCCTATAACCCCTGTATTATAAGTAACCACTTTTAGGGACAGCTAGTAGTAGGCTTGGGAGGGTACTGCTGTAATTATATGTATTTCTGTGTGAGTGTGTGTATGTATGTTTAGTTAGTATTGTGGGTGGAATTATGTGGGATTGTGCAGTGTAGTTCAGTTTTTACACTGAGATTGTGTTATTGTATTGTTGTGCGGCTATATGTATATATATTTATATACTCCAATATAAATATATATAGATATAGTCTAAATAATTAGACTGTAGACTTTTAGTATTCTGTAATAAATCTTTTTATTATTCAAAATACTGTATACATTGTCTTTTGTGTAGCTGCCATAGTACAGTTCAGTACACATAGTGCAGGGAACGGACTTCAGTAAAGGAAATAAATAGGCGGAGCTAGCGAGATACGGTTACGCCTATTTATGAATATTGATTATTAATATTCAACAAAATATTACTAATTAATAGCTCCTTTAACAAAACCCTTCTCAAATCCACATTGCAAAAACTTGAGAACAGAAAGAACAGAAAACACATCCACTGGGTTACCCGATTCCTTCCCCCAGACACAAAATGTCCTCCATATTTTGGAATATATTTTTGAAGTCACTGGTTTTCTACTAGCTGTCATAGTATTGATAACTGCACTAGGAAGACCTTTGGAAATTAGCGTCAGCCTTTCAGATTCCAGGCAGTCAAATGAAGTCTCTGTATCTGGGGATGAAATATCAGGCCCTGAGATAGGAGGTCTGGATACCATGGAAGGACCTGCGGACTCTGTACCGAGAGAAGCTTTAGAAGAGGAAACCAAGCCTTTGAGGGCCAGAGTGGGGTAATTAAGATCACATGGGATTTGTCTCGCCTTATCTTCCTTATAGTCCTAGGGATCAGTGCTAAGGGTGGAAACGCATATCCCAGTGGAAAGTCCCATTTCTGTGCAAGGGCATCTACGCCTGAATTCCAGTCTCTTGGGTCTAGCGAGAAGAACCTTGGACATTTTTTGTTTTGGCCTGAGGCAAATAAGTCCACTTGAGGCATACCCCATTTTTGGACTAGCTGAAGAAATACCTCTTTCTTCAGACTCCATTCTCCAGTATTCAGTTTGAAGCGGCTTAAATAATCCGCTTCTATGTTTAATTCTCCTTTTAAATGTACTGCTGACATGGACCTTACATTTCTTTCTGCCCAGAAAAAAAATCTTTTCTGACACCTGGTTCAGACCCCTGCTCTTGGTGCCTCCTTGTTGATTTATGTAGGCCACCACTGTCACGTTGTCTGATCTTATTTGAAGGTCCTTGTTTAACAGATTGGACTCAAGAGCAACGACTGTCTCTAAGACAGCCTGTAGTTCTCTTAGATTTGAGGACATTAGGGTTTGGTTTGCTGACCATTGCCCCTGGAAATAAAGATGAGAGCAATGCGCACCGCAACCCCAAGAACTTGCGTCTGTCGTAACCGTTACCATGTCTCTTGTGTCCCATGGAACTCCCCTCAAAAGATGATCCAGATCTAGCCACCAAAGTAGCGTGTGCTTCATCGAGAAGGGAATATTTAATTGGCATTCTAGGAATGAAAGATCTCTGTTCCATTCCCCCAAGATCCAGTTCTGAAGAGCCCCAGTATGGAACTGAGCCCACCTCACTGCCGGAATACAGGCTGTGAGTAACCCCAGAAGGCTCATTGCCTCCCGAACCGAACATTTCTGAAGGTAAAGGAACTCTGACACTTTCTCTCGAACTGAAGACACCTTCTTTGGAGGCAAGAAAGTCTTTTGTTTGACCGAGTCCAGGAAATAACCTAGGAACACAAGAGACTGAGAAGGTACAGGGCTGGACTTCTCCCAATTTATCACCCACCCTAGACGATATAGGGTTTGACAGGTTTTGAAGATGTTGTCTTCTAGGGATTGTTTTGAACTTCCTACCACTAGTAAGTCGTCCAGGTAAGGAACAATTATCACATTTGATCTCCTTAGATGTGCTACCACCTCCACCATAATTTTGGTAAAGATTCTGGGAACAGATGTTATCCCAAATGGTAGTACCCGAAATTGGATATGACGCAGAACTCCTTTGAAGAAGACTGCAAGAAGAAACTTCTGGTCTCTCTGGCATATGGGGACATGAAAATACACATCCTTTAAATCCAGAGAAACCAAGAAATCTCCCCCCTTTATGAGGTTTATGGTTGATTTTAACATCTCCATCTTGAATCTCTCGTAAAGTATGAATTTGTTGAGATTTTTAAAATTTATGAGACGGTACTTTCCACTGGGCTTTTTTACTTTTTTAAGAAAAACTGTGGAGTAATATCCCAACTTTTCCTGATTTGTAGGAACTGGAATGATTGCCCTTGATTTTAGAAGGTCGGAGATACCTTCTTCCAATTTTTGTTGGAGAAGGGAGGAACTTTGTCTTGGTGTGACTATGAATTTCTCTGCAGGAGGAGGAAGACGGAATCTGATATTGAAACATTTCTCTATTATGTTCAAAACCCTATGATTTGTGGTGATTCCTTCCCATTCTTTTAGAAAATAGGATAATCTTCCTCCTACCTGAGAAATGGCGTCATGCTTGTTTGACTCAGTGTTTTTGGAAGAGAAAAGGAAAACACGTTTTTTACGTTGTTCTAGGCCACTATACATTTCATCCTGTACAGACCTTTGAACTTTTTCATCGGTCAAATTCATGGTAGCTCTGACTGCTTTAACTAATTCCTTCGTATCTTCAGAAGAGAAGAGGAATCTTTTAAATTCTGTGTCAGAACCCGAGGAATCATCAGAATCCTGACCTTCCAAATCCGAGTCTGAATCAGAACCTGAGGAGGAATCATTAGAACTAAATTCCCTGGATTCTCTGTGCCCCAGACCAGAGCCGCTAGGACCAGAAGAGGAGAATTGCGCCATAGCGGCTTGCATCTCCTGCTTGATAACATCTATCTCTTATAGATGGTACAATGTCCTTAGCAATATTCCCAGTACATTTTTTACATAGTTTTTTAGTACAGGATTCTGGTAATTTTATCCCACAAAACATGCATTTCCTAATTTTAGGAGTGGATTTAGTTTTGTGCACACTCTCTTCACACTTCACACAAGGAAAGGAAAAGAGAGAACATTAAGGTCAGGATAGGAACAAGTATATACATAAATATAGCTTCCCCCAGGAAGTCACTTACTGCAGCCTGGCCCAGAGGAGCATCCATAATAGCGCTTTTTTGTTCACTCATTTTGAGTGATAATAATCAGAAAGGAGCCCCCTTAAAGGGGTATTCTCATCTTAGACAATGGGGGCATATCGCTAGGATGTCCACCGCTGGGACCCGCACCTATATCCAGAACGGAGCGGGGAGCGCAGCGCCTGGAGGACCCTGGGTTTCCGGGGGTCCGGCCACCACCAGGCGCAGCTCCCCGCTGCGCTCATAGAAATGAATGGGAGCGCAGCGGGGAGCTGCGCCTGGTGGTGGCCGGACCCCCGGAAACCCGGGGTCCTCCAGGCGCAGCGCTCCCCACTCCGTTCTGGATATAGGTGCGGGTCCCAGTGGTGGGACCCGCACCTATAAGACAATGGGGGCATATCCTAGCGATATGCCCCCATTGTCTAAGATGAGAATACCCCTTTAAATATGTTCCTACCTTCAGACCTCAGATCAGAGGGCGACCTCCGCCTTGATCCCGCGCCTCTACCGCCCCAAACGATATGTGTTCCATCGTGAAACGCATAGGCCATATCCGGCCCTACTTCCGGTTCCGGTAGGCGTACGCTTCTCTGGGGCGTACGCAACTCTGCGTACACCGTAGTCCACGCTCCCGACACACTGATGCTGCCAGAGCCGAACGTTTCGGATGGTAGCAGGGGCATTCAAAGCCGGAGGGACTCCTTGAGTTTCCAGCCATCCCCGGCCGGCGCACAGCGGAGGAGGAGGGAACCACAGTAAAGGTAAATTTTACTATTTACCCGACGTCTTCCACCCACCTAGGGTTTAGACAGTCTCGGAACCCCATGCGGACAACAGGCATAAAAATAGTAATATTAAGCCCACCACTGATTGCCTGTATAACTCTATGACGAGTCCTCAGTGGTGGGACCCATGGTATTACCATGAGAAAAAAGGAGACCTGTCTCCACCTGGAGGGACAGGAAGACACTGAAGGATGGCTGGAGGAGGGTCAAATTTATTCCTGTCCCTACCTGGCTGGAGGCGGGTCTCTCTCATGGTAATGCCATCGTGGAGGATGAAGAGGAAAACATATAGCATACAGAGAGAACATGCACTGGACAATTGATTTATGCACAGTTTTGAAAGTTTAGATATACTAACAAGTACTTGCCTTAAAGGGCTTTTCTCGGCACGCTGATCACTGGCTGACAGGCAGTTTACACTCACTGTGTCTCCTCAGGCTGTAGGTGGGTCTCCAGCAGTTATTAGCATATATTAAAGGGGTATTCCCATCTCACAAATGTAGTTTGTATAGTTAGATATAGCCATACCAATATTATTACTAATAGGATGTATTTATATAAAATGTACCGTTTAGAAGATTTCCCTATTTGTATATCCATTGTCCCACACACATCAGTCAGGCCGTTGCCCCTGGTTACGGCCACCGCAGCCATGTAGTAGTGGTGATCGGCTTGCTCCTTTTCAAACCCGCTCTGAGGTAACTGCTGTATTGTGAACGCACATTGTATGAACATGAGGAGACACATCTTAGGGTACTTTCACATCTGCGTTTTGGACGCTACCAGTCCAAAACGCAATGGTCAGGATCTGTCCAAAACACAGACTTTATAAACGGTTCCTGCTCCATAGAGAAGAATTGATCTTGGAACAGGATCCGTTTTTCTGCGTTTTGGAAGCGCAGACAAAAATGCTACAACCCTAAGATGTGTCTCCGCATGTTCATGTAATGTGCGTTCACAATACAGCAGTTACCTCAGAGCGGTTTTGAACAACAGTAAGCCGGCCACCACTACTACATGGCTGCGGTGGTCGTAACTAGGGGCAACGGCCTGACTGATGTGTGTGGGACAATGGATATACAAACAGGGAAATCTTCTAAACGGTACATTTTATATAAATACATTCTATTAGTAATAATATTGGTATGTCTATATCTAACTATACAAACTACATTTGTGAGATGGGAATACCTAACTTACTCTGACAGAGCAGGAGATTGTGCTCTCTAACATAATTCCAGGTAAAGCCATGCTTCTCAGTCCTCACAACACGTGGACCTTTTGCTTACTGCAGGAAATCACTCAGAGTCTTATCATTCTGTGGGGAAGAGGTCACTCATGCTCTAAGCCAATCAGATAACAGCCTTTCTGGTCTGCAGGTTACAATAGAAACCTGTGTGCAGTGAGAAACATGCTGAATTGTCTATAGTTTGTGACTGACCAATGTATTTAGAAAATGTCATGTTTTAACTGTCCCTTTATGTTGAAAGCTAATCTTTGTAACTAGTGAGAAAACCTCTTTAATCCTGTTTTCTCTAGCAGATCTGAGATGAGTGCAGCCATTCCTTCCCAGTGCCTTTTTTCTCTGATCTGTAGCTGAGGAGCTTCACTACTGAGCATCTACATAAAGGGCAGCATACATTAAGTTCAACTAAAAGCCTAGATCCTTAGATCAGGAACAGAACAGACACTTATAGGACATTTCATCATTTTCCCAAATTCTTATGAAAATATATGCACATACTGCATTGAACTGACTGTACCAATTTATTAGATATTTTTGGAGTCAGTCCATTTTATAACGACTCCGACTCCAACAAAATGGACTCCGACCCGACTCCAACTCCACAGCCCTGGGTTTAGGGACCACTCTGTGAATGTCCTTGAGTGTCCCAGCCAAAGCCCTGGCTTGAACCCAAATCGAACATCTCTAGAGAGACCTGAAAATGGCTGTCCACTGACAGTCCTCATTAAATCTGACAGAGCTTGAAAGGATCTACAGAGAAGAATGGCAGAAAATCCCCAAATCCAGGTGTGCAAACCTTGTGCCATCATACCCAAAAAAACTAAGGCTGTAATCGCTGCCAAATGTGCTTCAACTAAGTCCTGAGTAAAGGGTCTAAATACTTACCGTATTTTTCGCCCCATAAGACGCACTTTTTTTCCCCCAATGGAAAAACTTATGGGGTGAATACAGGGAAAATTAGGGTATGTCGGCGTTTTTTTTTGTTTTTTTTTTACCTTGCTGCCGCTGAGGAGCACCCTGTGTGGGTTCTGGTGGTGTCCTGCAGGTCCTTGGAGGCAGATAGTGAGATGCAGGGGCTGGTCCCCATTGCTGTGCTGTGTACGCAGGGAAGACGCGCTGTGAGGAGGAGACAGCGCGGGAGCAGGCAGACGAGGGGCGGAGCAGGCTTCCCATCACACATGCCTGCTCCGCCTCTCTCAGGCTTCACTTGTGACTGCTCCTGACCGTAGGTGCCCTGAGAGCTGTGCCCTGGCAGAAAGGCATACATAAGGTATACAATGACCACACTAGTAATAAAGTGACCCCCCCTAATAAAGTGCCCCCCTATTAAAGTGCATCTCCCTAATAAAGTGACCCCCCTAATAGTGACTCCTCTAATAAAATGGTCCCCCAATAAAGTGACCCCACTCCTAATAGTGAACCCCCTAATAAAGTGACCCCACTCCTAAGGCTCAATTCAGACGTGCGTGGAGCACGGTCCGTGAAATCCCGGACCGTGCTCCTTCTGCGGGCAGGAGCGCACGGCGTCATTGGTTGCTATGACGCTGTGCGCTTCCTGAGGCCGCCGCTGTACAGTGATACACTGTATACGAGTGTGTACAGTGATACACCGTATACGAGTATGTACAGTGTATCACTGTACAACGGCGGCCTCAGGAAGCGCACGGCGTCATAGCAACCAATGACGCCGTGCGCTCCTGCCCTCAGAAGGAGCGCGGTCCGGGATTTCACGGACCGTCCCAGATCGTGCTCCACGCATGTCTGAATTTAGCTTAATAGTGACCCCCCTAATAAAGTGACCCCCTTATTAAAGTGTCACTGGATCCCCCCACCCGATAACATTGTGTCAGCGGCAGATCCCCCCCCCCCATAAAATTGTGTCAGCAGCAGATTGCGGCAGATCCCCCCCCATAAGTGTCAGACCCCCTCATAACATTGTGTCAGCAGCAGATTTCCCCCATAAACATGTCAGAGGCAGATCCCCCCATAAGTGTGTCAGTGGCAGATCCCCCCTCCCATAAGTTGGTCAGCAGCAGATTACGGTACCCCCATAAATTTCTGTCAGCAGCAGATCCCCTCCATAACATTGCGTCAGAAGCAAATTACCGTACCCCCAGTAAACTTGTGTCCGCAGCAGATCCCCCCCCATAACATTGTGTCAGCAGCAGATTTACCGTACCTCCAGTAAACTTGTGTCAGCGATAGATCCCCCCATAAGTTTGTCAGCAGCAGATTACGGTACCCCCATAAACTTCTGTCAGCGGCAGATCCCCATAACATTGTCATCCACTGATGTTCTTAGGTACAGTACCCCCATAATTGTAGTGCTGACAGTTCTTCCATTACTTTATTCTGTTGCAGAAAATTTCCATAGTCTCCTGCTGCAAACTGTATATTTCTGAATGATGTCAAAGCAGAAAAGGCTTTCTTATAAAATTCCTTTCAAACTGGAGGTGATAAAATACGCCAAAGAGCATGGAAACAGGGCTGCTGAGAGACATTTCGGGCCGCCTCCAACTGAAAAGATGATTCGTGAATGGAGGAAACAAGAGGATCAGTTGAAAAAAAGAGGATAAAAGCAAGCACACTTTTCGGGGTGTGCTGCAAAGTGGCCACATCTAGACGTGGACATGAAAGAGTGGATCACACGTCCCAGAAACAACGGGTTCTGTGTATCTACAAAAATAATCATTTATGAAGCCAAGTGTCTTGCTGCTGAGAAAGGCATTGACGACTTCACCGGATCAGCATTGTGGTGCTACAGGTTTATGAGGAGATGTGGCCTTGCTATGCGTACCAAGACAAGAATTGCGCAAAAGATACCTAAGGAATACGAATCCAAGATTGTATCATTTCACAAATTTGTTCTTGATGCAGGGAAGAAATATGGCTATGAAATAGGACAGATTGGAAACATGGATGAAGTCCCGTTAACCTTTGATGTTCCATCAAACAGGACCGTCAGAGGGGCAAAAACCATAATGGTGAAAACAACAGGACACGAGAAGACCCATTACACTGTCGTGTTGTCCTGCTGCACAGATGGCACCAAGCTTCCACCAATGCTAATATTCAAAAGGAAGAACATGCCAAAAGAGGCAATTCCAAGAGGAGTGATTGTCCATGTTCATGAGAAAGGGTGGATGGATGAGAATGGGATGCGGATATGTATAGAAAAGGTGTGGTCCAAACGCCCTGGAGGGCTTCTGAAGAAACCGTCCCTGCTGGTACTTGATCGGTTTAGGGCACACATCACTGAAAACACAAAAAATCTGTTTAAGGAAGCCAAGACACATCTAGCTGTGATCCCTGGGGGCCTTACCAGCCAGTTACAGCTGCTAGACGTCTCAATCAATAAACCGTTCAAAGTGTTCATGAGAGAGGAATGGAGCAAGTGGATGGCAGCGGGGAATCATGACCTGACTCCCACTGGACGGATGAAGAGGCCCACCATCACCCAAGTATGCGAGTGGGTGAAGTCCTCATGGGAAGCTGTGAAGGATGAGATAATCATAAAATCCTTCAAAAAATGTGGCATCAGCAACGTCTTAGATGGATCAGAAGACAGCCAGCTTTATGAAGACCCTGAAGACGATGAAGATGCTGAAGAGGATTCCGACGAATTGAGCATTGTAAATGTGGACAGCAGTGAGGAGGAATTCATAGGGTTCCCTGATGATTAGATATGTACTGTAATGTCCTGGTCTATCCTCACTTGTTTGTTGTTGCTGATGCTGCTGTTCAGATTTCTTTACTTAAAATACAGTTTTGATATTTTATTAAACATTTTAACACACTTTTAGTTCAAAATATTTTTTTTTTCTTATTTTCATCCACTAAAACCTGAGTGCATCTTATAGGCGAAAAATACGGTATATCAATGCAACACTGTAGTTTTTAACTTTTCAATAAATTAACAAAGATTTTGAACATTCTGTTTTCACTTTCTCATTATGAGGTATTGAGAGCAGACTGATGGGGAAACGTGAATTTTCCCCGCAACATAACAAAATGTAAAAAACATGAAAGGGTCTGAATTCTTTCTGAATGCATTGTACACCCTTCATATAATCGCCACTACACAAGACTAATTAGTTCAATTTGTGTACCAGTAGACGCCAACAAGCTTAAACATTAAATGGGCTCTATCAGCAGTTTTCACCCCAAAAAACTGTTGACTCTGCTAGATAACGCATGAGAAAAATCGAGTGGAATGATACCTATTTCAGCAATCTTACATCAATGATAACTGAGAAACCTTTTAATAAGAAAACCTGACTCAAAGTTAGTAACTGTCTGCTGAGCGTTAAACTACAAGCAAAGTGTCCTAGCTGCTCCATTCTAAACAGTTCCAAACCCCCTACACTCTGCACTATGTTGATGTTACATTCAGTCTCAACCATCATAGGATGCCTACTGTAAATCCTACAGTGCCTTTCCCAGATGGAAATAGGGTATAAGGTTCAACTACTGCACGTAATCTGAGACTAATACAACTCAAACCATTCCAGGCATGGAAATGCGTTGTGCAGACACCTGGTCTCCCTTAAAAGAGGTATGTGCAGGATTTGCAGAAGATGTCCTATGATGTCAACCAACTGCAGAAGTGAGGAGTTTAGAGCAGTGAAGTCAGGCCCCTTTGTTGGCAGCAAACGCCCAGGACTCATCGGCATGCGCTGGAGCTGTTCAATACAAGATTTTACCAAAACGATTGGGTCAATTAAAGTGACCCAGCATTTTGCTAAGAGGATCTGTCAAACATTTATGTTACCCTTAGTTAGGACATTATAAAACTGACAGGTTCCCTTTAAAACTTTCTCTTAGCAGCTCAATGAGATGAAAACTGCTGACAGGTTCCCTTTAAAGGAATTTCTGGAATCCAGCAAGTCCTGCAAACTCAACTTAAAGGTGTTTTCTGATATTTTTATACTAATTACCTATCCTCTAGATAGGTCATCAGTATATAATCCTGGGGGTCTGATACCCGGGACCCCAGCTGATCAGCTGTTTGTGACGGCAGCGGCACTCCTGTGAGCGGCGTGGCCATCTCTCTGCTTTTCCTATGACGAGAGATGATACTTTCATGTGTCACGTGGCCTAGGAGCAGCTCAGCCCCATTTAAGTCAATGGGGCTGAACGCGATACAAAGCACAGCTGCTATACAATGTGTGGCGCTGTGCTTGGTAAGCTGCAAGGCCATCTAGGTCACTGGAGCATCACTGCCTTCTCAAAACAGTTGAACAGTGGGGTTCCTGGATGTCGGACCCCCACCGATCATATACTGATAAGCTATTGTGAGGATAGGTCATCAGTTAAAAAATCCTGGAATACCCTTTTAACTATACCTAACTCCCTAATGACAAGAAAGCAATATAGTTAATGTCTCAAAGTTGCATAGATGGAGAGCTCAGTAACCCAGTCAGGTGAGGCTCCTATTGTGAAAATCTTGCTTCTACCCATGTAATGTCCTTTATCAGTTTTCCAGCCTGAGCTGTTGGGGACAGTGCTTACTCTCCCTGGCACATGCATAAACTCCCGAATCCGCGTCATCTGTGCATACACCAGGAAGAAGGCCTCACTAGGTCTCCAAAAACCCCTTTAAATCTCAAATGGCTACATAGAAGCCATTTTGTTCAAAGAATATTCCTTCCAGAAACTGTTTGTATAAAAATATTTATTAGCAGGAGAAGGAAAACAAGACAATACATCAATGACCAACATTACAACCACTGAAACTCAGTATTCTATTGATCAGTCCATAATTGATCACTTAAAGGGGTTGCTTCACTTCAGCAAATGGCATTTATCATGTAGAAAAAGTTAATAAAAGGCACTTACTAATGTGTTGTGATTGTCCATATTGCCTGGCTGGATTCATTTTTCCTTTGCATTATACACTGTTTGTTTCCAGGGGTTATGAGCACCTCTGCAGAGCAGAAATGAAGTGGTCAGGAGGGGTGCTGCTGCACATACGTGCCTATGTGTACTCCCTTGTTTCTGGGGACCAGAGAGGACAGCACTTTTTCCTATGGTATGCAAGCGTGACCACTGCTACTGGACTGCACAATGGTCGTAACTCTGGAAACAAGCAGTGTATAATGCAAATGAATAATTAATCAAGCCAACAAAGGAGGCAATATGGACAATCACAATACATTAGTAAGTGCATTGTTCTAAATTTGTCTAGATGATAAGTGCCGTTTGCTGAAGAGAGAAAACACCTTTAAGCATGAAGATGTTTTTTGTTTTCATAAATGATTGTGACTTTTCTGATGTCTAATGAGATGGGCTTTCTGGGTAAAACTTTTACTGCATTCAGGACAGGAAAATGGTTTCTCTCCGGTGTGAACCCGCAGATGCTTGAGAAGCCTAGATTTGCTTGTAAAACCTTTCCCACACTCAGAACATGGAAATGGCTTCTCCCCTGTGTGAATCCTTTGATGCTCCACTAGATGAGATTTATTCTTAAAACATTTCCCACATTCAGAACATGGAAATGGTTTCTCCCCTGTGTGAACTCGAAAATGTTCAAGGAGATTGGACTTTGTGGAGAACCTCTTTCCACATTGAGAACATAAAAATGGCTTTTCCCCTGTGTGAATCTTCAAATGATTTGCGAGATTGAATTTCTCTTTAAAACAGATACCACATTCGTAGCATGGATATGGCTTGTCACCTCTATGAATTCTCAGATGTTTGTTGAGATGCCATTTATACCGGAAATGTTTTCCACACTCAGGACATGGAAATGATTTCACAACAGAGTTAGTAGCCAGTGGAAAATCATTTTGACGAAAGGAACCTGTGTATACAGTCTTATTTAGGTGGCCTGGACTGTGAGTAATGATATGTGATGGATCAGAGGAAAAGCTTCCATGCATGGCGGAGTCATATGACAGTCCTAAACCATTAGGTAATGAGTGCATATTAGGGATATTAGTATTTTCGCCATGAAAATTTCCTGTGATGTTCACCTCTTCTGTTCTGCAGTCTGAATAGGCACCTAGACGTTCTTTCAACGTATTGCTGCTCCTGTGTCTACCTGCTAAGAATTATATAAAAATTTGTTTTTAAAAAGCTCAATTATTTTCTGTACTGATTCATGAAAATGATACGATCAACAGCTCCAATAAAGTTACTGAGGTTACATACTGCAGAATGGATGAAAAAAGTCTAAAAGAGAGTGTATGACCTTATATATTTTCTTACTAAATAAAACTAGATGCTTATACATTCTTTTTCTCATCCGTTTTCATTTTTTATTCTGTATATGATTATGGGGGCAGCCATCTTGCTTCTGCTCTGCCAACAGTATCCAGATATACTTTACAGCAGCCATAGTATACATCAAAACAGCATTCTAGAAATGACTGGTTTACGAAACTGTCTAAAAGAAAACCCTGTCGTTGCCCATGACATGAGATCAGCATTCATTTTCTATTCTGCTCTTGAAAAATGAAAGATACGCTGATTAGTAGCCATGGGTGACAAAGACAGTTTTCATAAATCTGCCCCATTGATTTCTATGAGAGACTGTTCTAGGCATAACTCTGTGACCTGTGCAGAGAAAAATGGGTGGAAACAACAAGTCATTTTCTGATGAAAGATACCCTTCACCCTAACCCTCATGGTGCCTACTTGGAATTTTTAAATATAAAGATGAGTACGTTGTGAGCTGAGAACACAACTCTACTACTAGAGGGAGTGAACACTGGTTCAAAAAAGGAAATGTTTCTGTATTTAGTGACTGTTACTCACTTGGGCTGTTATCTGTAGGAATGTTATCTCCACTCTCATATGTCTCATCATCTCCTCCAACAATACACACTTTAATATCAATCTGGTCTTCCCCCTAAATGAGTCATAATCAAAACACATATTACAGTATATTTTCCAACACAATAGACTCATATTTTACAGTTATTGAGACTTCAAGTCTATCTACCTGATGATCATCAGTGTGATATTCCTGTGGAGAGTCCTGGAAATACAGAGGACTGGAACATCTCTCTGGTAATTTTCTCTTAATGGATCCATCTGCAGAAGTTGCACACATCAGTGACTGAATACTAGAAAACACTTCTGGGATACTGTACCCATAATGTCTAACTGTTGGGATTAAAACTTAGATATAAGAAAATACAGAGCAGGTCAACAGAGAATGAAGCCACATGTACCGAGACTACTATAATGACTCAACAAGAATATGGGACTACTACTTACCTAGGCCAATTTCCTCCTGCTCACAATGCTGACTACTCCTCCCATACATTTCCTCGTCATCATCCAGTACTTCAACTTTGATAATCTTCAGGTCTTCAACCTAAGTAATCAAACACAGAAACCTGCTATATCTAATGTTCCAAAATAAACAGGTGAACTCAAGATTTACTTCCATGTACCTGATGAGCCTGAGGGATACGGCAAGGTTTTTTTTGACAGCCCTTGGCATTAGAAAATCTTTCTGATGGAGTTCTCTTACGGCAATCAACTGTAGGACTCAAACACACAGTAAATAAGTACACATCCCATGGAGAGGATTGGTGCCTTTTCTGGAAGAAAGCAATATTATTTTCTAATCTCATGAACCCCTTTAAGGAAAGGAGAAAACTAGTCAGGGCTAAGCATAGACCAAGGATATTTCTGCACGAAATAGATAACCTATGCCATAGTTAGGGCACATTGTTTTGGGTGTATATAAAGATTGAAAGACAACCAAACATAATGGGAAAGATTTATCCAAAGTGTAAAGGTAAACTGGCTTAGTTGCCTATCACACCCAACCAGATTCCACCTTTCATTTTCCAGAGGAGCTCTGAATAATGAAAAGTGGAATTTGATTAGTTGCTAATAGCAACTAAGCCAGTTTTCCTTTACTGCAGTTTTGATAAGTATCCTCCAAAATGCGGGAGTGGGAGCTTGGCTATAAAATATCCCACCACTACTGCTGGATCAGACAATTAAACTCCTTAGATGCCACAGTCAGTATCAACCATGACAACTTAGGTGTTTGAAAGTGGGAGGGGGCTCCCAGAAATTACGTTTCAATGGCAGCTAGGAGCCAAGTAGAAGCCGCCAGACCTGCCATAAGACCGTCTTTCAGAGTAACTCTAACAGGCTATAATGCTTTAGAATACTATGTATACAAGAAAAATAATCCCCTTTATCTATTTAAAATTATATTTTTAATGGTTCACCATAAAAAATATAGATTTGGAAATGCAGCAGTTATCTTTATTCTACAAGTTATTATAACTTTATACTGCATGGCGCATTGTGGGAAAAAATGTTGGAATTGCTATTTTTTTCTATCCCCCTCCCCCCAAATTCTAAAAAATAGGCCATATAAAATATGTGCCCTCAGAGGTCGCAATAACGCCTGTACAAGCATCATAGATGCCTGCACGGGCATTTTTACTCTTTGAAAAAAAGACTGATGCATATGAATATGTATAGGCTTTCACTGAATGGGATGAGCACACTACACGCTGTGTAGTCTTCGAGAACAAAGTTCCTGTATGTGGCCAGCAGAGGGAGCAGTGCGGTGGGAGATGGGATGTTTAGCAAGTTTTTCCAGACAGCACATGTGGGCTGACTTCTTGTAAGCCGGTCCCTATGTACAAGTAGCCACGCCTCTTGTATGTTCTCTGCCTGTAATCTCATCTGCATGTTCTCTGCTGATCCATGTGGGAAGTGAAGAGATAGCTGCCAGATACAGGTGAGTGAGCGGCCATATGTCCTTATTATGATCACATGCAATGTTATATAGGGAGCCTGCAGAGCATAGTAGCCTGCTTTGGTGAGGCAACATAAAGGGGTCCTTTAAACATGGACCGTGTATCACTAGAGCTTGGTTATGGTATCTTGTTAACAGTGGGAGTTTGGTAGAATCCATGTGACCAAAATAAAAATCACTAAGAGACAATTAACCCTGGCCAGAATAATATAAATGATACCATAATACCTGATTCTGTGTAGTGCAGGGCTTTACTTTTCCTTTTAGGTGAGAACTTAGCTCCACCAGTCTGACAATCCTGAGATACTTGTGAGACATTTTGATTTTCCTTTGGTTGTGGACTCTCTGGTGGATTTCTCTTACTGGTTTCAGCTGCAGGAAACACAGACAGTATAATATATAGGGGGACATTTGTGTCAAAAAGTTGCAAATTTTGTCGTCATGATTTTTTTTCTTGCAGTAACATTTGTGACTCCCCCCCCCCCCCCCCATGACACTTTTCTGAAATGGTGAGAAAAGGGGGGGTGTGAGGGGGCTCGGTAGTAGGCCCTTCACATTTAGCTTTACTATGTAACATTATGAATAAAGACAGAAGGCTAAGGCAGCCAGGAGGCTGCCACAAATTTTGGACTGTCACACAGCTAGTGGGACGATGAGGTGTGCACCTCTGTATAAATTTGGCGCATCCTCCATCGGTGCAGAGGGAATATGGACCGGCAAAGAAAACACTGGTCTTGACACATGTCTCCCATAGTTAATATGTGGTAACTGGATGATATGGGTTATCTTGGTGACTCAAAACTGTTCTAACCTTTACTCAATGATTTGAGGGGCTGATGTATCTCCAGCATAACATCCTTATACAGATCCTTGTGTTCTTCTAAAAATTCCCACTCCTCCATGGAAAAATAGACAGTGACATCCTGATCCCTTATAGGAACCTAACACATAGAATCATCCAGTCATTATACAATCACATTATTCCTTGACGTTACTCTATAATGTTCCAGCAGCACTCACCTCTCCAGTCAGCAGCTCAATGATCTTGTTGGTGAGATCTAAGATCTGCTGGTCATTGTTTCTCTTGCATGGCTGTAGTGAAGTCTCCATAACATGAGTCTGGGTCCTGCTCTGAACACTTGACATGTGCAGTTCCCACATGGGTTTCATATTTTTACTTGATTTCTTCACAGGTCCATAATTCTAAGTTCCCAAAGAGAAGTTAAATATCAAGAAAAGCATAACCCATAATGCTCTGCAAACCACCATACTCTGATGTCAGTCTAATGACCCCAGATAGACTCACTTCTCCTGTCAGCAGATATATAATCTTCAGAGTGAGGTTTAATATAATCTCAGTGTTGTTCCTTCTCTCTCCATCCATCATGACACTACAGCCTGTAGGAGAGACAGAACAAAGATAAAAAAAATTGTGTGTGCATGTATATTATAATATATACACTACTCACAAAAAGTTGGGGATATTTGGCTTGTGGGTGAAATTTCAGGATGAACCTAAAATGCACTCTAAGCTTTACAGGTGAACTTAATGTGACCTTCTCTAAACCTTTGAATGCACATATCCAACTGGTCAATGTTTCAGTACTTTTTGCACAACTTGCTGTTCTCTAACAAGGATCTTAACAGCAAAATTCACAACAGGTGTTTCATCTATGAATCGACCAATAAATTTCCTGGTTTACGGCTCATGCACACGGCTGTATGTATTTTGAGGTCCGCATCCGTTTTGCATCCGTTTTGTTTGTGGATCCATTGTAACAATGCCTGTCCTTTTCCGCAAAACAGACAAGAATACGGAAACTGAGTCATTTCAGTTTCTTTTGCAGACCCATTTGAAATGAATGGTTCCGCATACGGATCTGTAAAAAACAACAAAAAAAACAAACAGAAAGAGGAAAAAAAATACGTTCGTGTGCATTAGCCCTTAATTAGAATCGGTATTTAAACAGTCCTCCTCATCATGCTAGCCACTGAGGTTAGAGAGTCACAGGTTGCAACAAAGATACAGAGAGACTGGAAGAGTCACAGAAAGGCAAGTGGACGCCCTTTGGCCACATCCCACACTGATGACCGCTTCATTGTCAACAATGCCCTGCGAAATTGGATGATGAATGCCACACGACTCCAGGCACATTTAAGGAAGGTGGTCAAGTCAGACCATTCAAAACCGTCTACGTCAGTGTGATCTGCGAGCTAGACGACCTGCAAGGCTACCTGACCACACCACCAGGCACAGGCGTCGTCTTGCATGGGCCAGGGAGCATCTACACTGGACGAGGGGCCACTGGGCCTCAGAGCTGCTCACTGATGAAAGTCGATTCATGCTGAGCAGAAATGATAACCGCCAACGATGTTGGAGGCGTCAAGGACAGCGCTATACATCAGCCACTGTTTGACTTTTTGTGGTGGCGGTATTGTTACAGTGTGGGCAGGTGTGTCTAGTCAATACAGAACTGCTGTACACTTTGAATGGTACAGTGACAAACCCATCCTGCTTGAATAAGATTATCATTGCCTCTGCATGAAGAACACAGGCTAAATTTCACCTTCATGGACGACAATGCGCCAGCTTATTGAGGTCGCATCATTATGGAATGGCTGCTGTAGACTGGGGTACCTCAAATGGAGTGGCCTGCACTTTCTCCAGACCTGAATCCCACTGAAAACCTATGGGATCAGCTGAGTCGCCGTGTAGAGGCTTGTAACTCTGTACCCCAGAACCTCAATGACCCGAGCGCCGCCCTTCAAGAAGAGTGGGATGCCATGCATCAGCAGACAATAAGAAAACTTGTGAACAGCATGAGTCGTCGTTGTCAAGCTGTAATTGATGCTCAAGGTCATATGACAAGTTATTGAGACATTGACGTTTTTGTGGAGGTATACCCACCACTGGTGTTGGCTTTTGTTTCAGTAAATAGTTTGAGATGAGGAAATCAACATTGCATGCTTCTACTTAAAGAGGCTGTCACCAGTTTCAAGATATCAAGGTAGAAATATAAGCAGGTAGGGCTCAAAACACATATCACACACATACCTTTATTTCCCTTGAAATTGAAGTAGCGATTATGCTGGAATATTCACTTTTATAAATATGCTAATTAGGCATCGGAGCACTCGGCGTGCTTATAGCTTCTGAGCACTGCATCTCCGAGCTCTCCTGCCTGTTCGTTCCGCCCTGCTTGTTAAAAAAATATGCCCCTTAGTCTATTGATTGACAGCGCTAGACTCACTGGTCTAGCTGACATCCCGCTCGTGCGCTCCCCCACATCTGACAGCGCGTACGCACTTTCCATGCAGTGCCGATCTCCGCAAGTCCATTTCCCCTAGTGCAAACGCGCCGTCACTTGGAAGTGTGTGCGCTGGGGGAAATGGACTTCCGGAGATCGGCACTACACGGAAAGTGCGCACGCGCCGTCAGACGTGGGGGAGCGCACGAGCGGGATGTCAGCGCTAGACCAGCGAGTCTAGCGCTGTAAATCAATAGACTAAGGGGCGTATTTTTTTTAACAAGCAGGGCGGAACTAACAGGCAGGAGAACTCGGAGATGCAGTGCTCAGAAGCTATAAGCACGCCTCCGAGTGCTCCAATGCCTAATTAGCATATTTATAAAAGTGAATATTCCAGCATAATCGCTACTTCAATTTCAAGGGAAATAAAGGTATGTGTGTGATATGTGTTTGGAGCCCTACCTGCTTATATTTCTACCTTGATATCTTGAAACTAGTGGCAGAGCCTCTTTAAATGCCCTACTTTCATGATATAATATCACTGTAGCGTGAACTTTTTTCGTTTCACCTGAAAGCCACATATCTCTAACTTTTTGTTAGCAGTATATATATATATATTTTTTTTTTTTTTAACTCTAACAACAATGGATGCTACTGGCATTTCTGCTGACAGAAGCAATACTTGAAATAGCATCTCACCCCCAACAAGACTTGTAACCAAAGACTCTCCATAATTTGATTCCAGTCTTTCCTGTCACATTTTGTCCCACTCTTCTCTGAAGAACTGCTGTAATTCAGACACAATTTGAAGAATGCATGCATTAACTGAAATTTCAGGTCCTGCTGCGGTATCTCTTCAGCCACTGAGATAAACAGAATGTTGTGGACCTTTGAGATGTCATGGGTCCTTCAATAATGACAAGTGTCCTGTGGCTGCAGAGCATTACAAAGCCAGCACCACAAGGCGTGATTTTTGTCTTACATTCTCGCTAAAGATCCTGGATTATATCTGACATAATGGGATCTGTGATATCTATAGTGTTTGACTTCTGACACTTCTATCCATAGCACAGCTAATAGTAGTGGATCCCAATGCAGTAGTAGTTTTGATTGCCCCTTATGTGAGGAGGTACTTGATGGGGTCACTTACTAATAATATAAGGGACATGGAAGTCTACATTGATAAAACCATATGCCTCATGTTATAGGGGTTATCCGAGACTAAAAAATGCCCCCCATATGCCGGGCCCCTCACACTGATTCTACTTACCTGGCTACCTCTGCCGCTTCTGGTCCCTGCACTGCTGCTTCTCCTCGTGTGCGAATGGAAACATCTGGTGTCGGGGAAGGGGAGCAGCCAATGGCAGGCGAAGGCTAGGGAGGCTTGTCCCTGTCTGTCATTGGCTGCTCCGGTACTGTATGTTTTCATTCGCACACGGAGAGAAGCAGCAGTGTCAGTGCAGGGACCAGGGAGCCAGGTAAGTAGAATTAGTGTGAGGGGCCTGCCTGGCATATGGGGGAGGGGGTCATTTTTTATTCTCGGATAACCCCTTTAATAGTAGCCCAATAAACTACCTTCTCACATAATAGACAACATGAGGGTAAATGTGAGGTACATGATGGGGTTACTTAATATTAATGTGAGGCATATGGTTTTATCAATTTGGACCTCTATGTGCCTCACATTAGTAATAAATAACCCCCATCATATACCGCACATTAAACCTTTGTTGCCCATTATGTGAAGAGGTACATGATGGGATTATTTACTATTAATGTGAGGAACATGGTGTTATTAGTTTTGAACCTCCATGTGCTTCACATTAATAGTAAGTGACACTACCATTTACCCCTGTGGTCTCTGTTACTATTAATTTGAAATACATATATACAGCATAAAGCACATACCTTTAAAAACAGTGGGAAACTTCTCCTGCAGCAAGATCCTCCTGGATGTAGTAGGATAAAGGACTTGTGATGATGTCATCGCCATGTGACTAGTAACAAGTGAATGTTACTAGTCACATGGCGATGACATCATCACAGGTCCTTTATCCTATGAGCATCCAGCAGTAATATGTAGATTAGCTTTGTGAGCAGATGTCAGTGTAGTGAAGCTATAGTACATAGAGTATATGATATGTAGATGCTAGGACACAGCTCTGCCCTCAGTCTGATATATAGCCCTGCCAATCAAGGGCAGGGGAAAGTGAGCAGAGCACAGGGGGTGTTGCAAAGTAGTGCTCAAAGGTTTCAGCCCTGCCTCCTGGTGCTTGAACTTCTCATTTGAATATGAATAAAACTGCAGATGTCTCTGCAGCTATTTAACATATAGACAAAAGAAATGTATTGTTTTAATCAGCATGATGAGCTCTACCAGCCAGTATGTCTTGTTTAATAGGGTTGATCCTGGTGACAGAGCCTCTTTAAGATTTGTAGACAACATAGTTAGATCCCTTGTTTAGGGATCATACAGAAATTCTACCTTGACAACAGTGATTGCAGGATGCTGATGTCTTAGTATGGCTGTGGTGGGCCTAAGTGAATGGGACGAGCAGATATACTTACACTGCACTGCTGCTGCATATGAGACAGTGCACAGGTAATTCTGAAGCAGAGCTTTCACAAGCCCCACTCTCCTTTTAAATAGCTGATCGGGTGGGGTGCTGGGACTCAGACCCCCACGATCTGACATTGATGAACTCTCCGGAGGATAGGTCATAAATATCTTTGCACTGCACTAGTCCTTTTTAAGTGTGGGAGGTAACTGGAGAACCCTAAGGAAACCAAAGCAAATACAGGGAGAATATGCAAAATCCAGGAATCCAGAATCGTGGCACTGCAAGACAACAGTGCTAACCACTGAGCCACCCAATAAGGCTAAGTTCAAATCTCCAGTAACGAAATTCGGTGAACTTCAGCAGGCTGTTCTGTCGGAATAGCCTGCTGGAGTTCACTGGATTCTGCATTGCTGTATGCTGCTGATCAAGGCTGGACCCCATAGACCTGGGATGCTTAACCTGTGGCCCCTAGCCTCTTTCCAGCATAGGTGCTGGGTTTCATCCGGATAAAAATCATTACATGCCGCAGTTTTTGCCTGGCTGAAACCCAGTACCCATGCCGGAAAGCAGACTGATCCCTGCCCAATTTCATTATAACCCATGGGGTCCATCAGCGAAAGTTAGTATGTGGTAATGCTGGATCGGTTGAACTTCAGCAGAACGTTCTCTGTAGGAGCAGCCTGCCAGCTACGTTTACTGGAGATGTGAAGGAAAGTCATATGGTCACAGTCCACGGACCCTGCCTTGTGACCCATATATACACAGCCTGTTTCACTTTATTATAGTAGAATATGTCTGCTTCTCCAGTAGTATGGACACTACAGTCTGCTCCTCCTGTAATATGACAGAGCAGTACACTACACAGACAATACATCACACAGTCAGGACGCTACATCCGCAGGAGTTTCACACACTAAACACTGTTGAGTTACATAACACGACAATACATTCCACTACACCTGGTGTATTACACACAGACAATACATGACATTCTGTGCTTACTGGGGTACACTATACAGACAGAACACATATAATGCCATTCTTATATACAGGGCACATTCCACTCCTCCTGTGGTACATCACACAGACAGAGCACTACATTCTGCTCCACCTGCACTACACAGATGGAATTCTGCATTTCCTTCCGCATATGGCATCACATCTAACAGACCGGACATTACATTCTGCTCCACCGGTAGGAGATGGTTACTTTACACTCCCTTCCTCCTATGGCAAAACACAGAACATCACACAGACAGGACACTACATTCTGCTCCACCTGTAGTACACAAATGGGATTCTACACTACCCTCCTCCTATGGCAAAACACAGAACATCACACAGAGGGGACACTACATTCTGCTTCCCCTGTAGTAAACCGATGGGATTCTACACTCACCTCCTATGGCAGAACATCACACAGACGGGACACTACATTCTGCTCCACCTGTAGTAGACAGATGGGATTCTACACTCCCCTCCTCATATGGGAGAACACAGAACATCACACAGACATTCTGTAGTAGGACCCACAGGCAGGAGACTACGTTCTGTTCACATTCCCTCCTGCTGAGATACAGTCACTGGTACATCACACCGTACACAACAGTCTGCTCCACCAGTGGTACATCCCCGAGGCAGAACGTGACATCTTGTAGGAAAGGTGCACTGCACTACATTCTCCTCTTCCTGCACCACAAAGGACAGCGGCACATCCTACAAACTGGCCCTCACACACTACAATACACTAGCAGAACGTCACCTTCTCCTCCTCCTGCCAAGAGGCCCGTTACCTGCCACCTCCTCTTTGTTACCAACCACTTCCTGTCTGTACGATATTTTCCTGACTGCAGGTGGTAACCTTGTCCGCCAGACCACTCCCCCTCACTCTAGTAGTTAGCTCCCTTTCATTTTCTGCTACCAAATGCCCATACATGGACTGGGTGACGTCATTTTGATCCGCTGTGACCTGGAAAAGCGTCTGCAGTTCTACATCTGTCCTCAAAGCAGCAGCCATTTTCTAGTGGTCCAAATCTTCCGCCCACGCGCTGGTGTGAGACGTTGAAGCTGTGAGCTATGGGGAACATATATCGACATTGGTCTATTTCAATACCCTAGTCAGCTAGAGCTACATGTATACTGACATTAACCCTTTACACACATATCCAGTTTTAACCTTCCTGACAGCTTATTTTTGCAAATGTGATATGTGCCACTTTATGTGGTAGTAATTTATGAACGCTTTTACTTATCCAAGACATTTTGAGATTGGTTTGTGACATAGCTACTTCATGTTAGTGGTAAATTTGGGTAGATGTTTTACTAAAGATTTTTGGTACTTGCAGGACAAGAGCAGTGAGGCTGGGGTTGGAGGGAGACAGCCTCCTGGTAGAAGGATAAAAAGGAGAGGAGGCTAATGTTGGTTTCTTATTCGGCCAGTTTCTTATTTCGAGGCTGAAGTTGGTTTCTTATTCGGCCAGTTTCTTATTCACATCATTTGTATTTTTTGTTTTTATTTAAGAATTTTAAGGACACCTTATCAACAGTACAATAAAAAGTTGCAGTGAGCCGTGCTTAATGTAAATCAGTTGAAAGCAGCATGAAAATACAAGAGATAGACAACAAATCGGCATCTAAATGGGCAAAATGAAAGTGTGATTTAAGGAATTAAATGAACTCAGGCCTCAGATCTCACACTGCCAACATACAAAGGGTGATTCCCTTCATCAAATACAGTGGAGATCAGCCTGGCCCGAACTGGTTCAGGTCATGAAAACTGGCATCAAAGTGGGCAGACAGGCACTTTTCACTGAGTTGAATAGGTAACTGATGTTTTTTAAGGGGTTAAATGAATTTGGGCCAGTGATCTCGCATTGCCAACATACGCACGGTGAAGCCCCACATCAGATACATTGGAGTTCAGCCTGGCCCAAACAGGTTCTGGGTATGAAAACTGGCATCAAAGTGGGCAGACAGGCACTTTTCACTGATTTGAATAAGTAAATGATGTTTTTAAGGGGTTAAATGAATTCGAGCCAGTGATCTCGCACTGCCAACATACAAAGGGTGATGCCCTGCATCAGATACAGTGGAGATCAGCCTGGCCCAAACAGGTTCTGGGCATGAAAACTGGCATCAAAGTGGGCAGACAGACACTTTTCACGGATTTGAATAAGTAACTGATGTTTTTAAGAGGTTAAATGAATTTGGGCCAGTAATATCGCACTGCCAACATACAGAGGGTGATGCCCACATCAGATACAGTGGAGTTCAGCCTGGCCTGAACAGGATATGGGCATGAAAACTGGCATCAAAGTGGGCACATAGGCACTTTTCACTGATTTGAATAAGTAACTGATGTTTTTAAGGGGTAAATGAATTTGGGTCAGAGATCTCGCACTGCCAACATACAGAGGATGATGTCCTGCATCAAAAACAGTGGAGTTCAGCCTGGCCCAAACAAGTTCTGGACATGAAAACTGGCATCAAAGTGGGCAGACAGGCACTTTTCACTGATTTGAATAAGTAAATGATGTTTTTAAGGGGTTAAATGAATTTGGGCCAGTGATCTCACATTGCCAACATACAGAGGGTGATGCCCTGCATCAGATACAGTGGGGTTCAGCCTGGCCCAAACAGGTTCTGGGCATTAAAACTGGCATCAAAGTGGGCAGACAGACACTTTTCACTGATTTGAATAAGTAAATGATATTTTTAAGGGGATAAATAAAATCGAGCCAGAGATCTCACACTGCCAACATACAGAGAATGATGCCCCACATCAGATACAGTGGAGTTTAGACTTACCCAAACAGGTTCTGGGCATGAAAACTGGCATCAAAGTGGGCAAACAGCCACTGTTCACTGATTTGAATAAGTAACTGATGTTTTTAAGGGGCTAAATGAATTTGGGACAGAGATCTCGCACTGCCAACATACTAAGGGTGATGCCCCGCATCAGATACAGTGGAGTTCACCCTGGCCAAAACAGATTCTGGGCATGAAAACTGGCATCAAAGTGGGCAGACAGGCACTTTTCACTGATTTGAATAAGTAAATGATGTTTTTAAGGGGTTAAATAAATTTGGGCCAGTGATCTCGCACTGCCAACACACAGAGGGTACTGCCCTACATCAAAAACAGTGGAGTTCAGACTGGCCCGAACAGGTTCTGGGCATGAAAACTGGCATCGAAGTGGGCAAACAGGCACTTTTCACTGATTTCAATAAGTAACTGATGTTTTTAAGGGGTTAAATGAATTCAGGCCAGAGATCTCGCACTGCCAACATACCGAGGGTGATGCCCCGCATCAGATACAATGGAGTTCATCCTGGCCCAAACAGGATCTGGGCATGAAAACTGGCATCAAAGTGGGCAGACTGGCACTTTTCACTTATTTGAATATGTAACTCATGTTTTTAAGGGGTTAAATGAATTTGGGCCAGTGATCTCGCACTGCCAACATACAGAGGGTGATGCCTGGCATCAGATGCAATGGAGTTCAGCCTGGCCCAAACAGGTTCTGGGCATGAAAACTGGCATCAAAGTGGGCAGACAGGCACTTTTCACTGATTTGAATAAGTAAATGATGTTTTTAAAGGGTTAAATGAATTCGCGCTAGTGATCTCGCACTGCCAACATACGCAGGGTGAAGCCCCGCATCAGATACAGTGGAGTTAAGCCTGGCCCAAACAGGATATGGGCATGAAAACTGGCATCAAAGTGGGCAGACAGGTACTTTTTACTGATTTGAATAAGTAACTGATGTTTTTAAGGGGTTAAATTAATTTGGGCCAGTGATCGCGCATGGCCAACATACAAAGGGTGATGCTCTGCATCAAAAACAGCGGAGGTCATCCTGGCCCAAACAGGTTCTGGGCATGAAAACTGGCATCAAAGTGGGCACATAGGTACTTTTTACTGATTTGAATAAGTAACTGATGTTTTTAAGGGTGAATGCACACGATCAGGATTACGTGCGGATTTTACGTGCGGATTTGCGTGCGGAAAATCCGGTCCATAGGTCATGTACATTATGTTCTATGACAATTTGAAAATCTCAATGCACACGATGCAGATTTTTTTTAGTGCGGATTTTGACCTGTGGTGCGGATTTTACAATCCACAGCATGTCAATTTATTTTTTTTTTCCTGTCCGGATTTCATGCGGATTTTCTCCATTCACTTCAATGGGGACCATAAAATCCACATGATGTACGCACACAGTGCGGATTTTGACGCGGATCCGCATGAATATCCGCAAGTACGACACAGGAAGGGGAAATTACATTATAAGGGGAGGAGAACCTGGAGACAGGAGAAGGTGCTGTTGCTGCTGTATGTGAAAAATGGAGATGCCACACTGGTACCAACGAATGAAGTTGGATGTATCCAGGCTAATTGTACAGGTGAGTGTAATTTGAGTGTGTGCAAGTTTGTGTGCATAGATGTTTGCATGGTGTTTTCCTGTTTTTCTGCATATATGTATGTCTGCTTATGTGTTTGTATGTAGGTATGTTTGCATGTTTGTGTGTACTTTGCCTGTTGTGGTGCGTTTGCATGTTTGTGTGCACATATGATTACCCGTTGTTTGCATGCGTGTTTGAGCGAGTATGCTTGGCAGAGCATGCTCGAGTGCCATTTTTGTGTATTTGCGTCCGCATTTTAAAATTCCTACGCTATTCATACGCATATTTTAATCTATACGCAAATGTGTACGAATTGCGTACGAAATACGTACAAATTGAATTTGTACGCTATTCGTACGCATTTGCGTATAGATTAAAATATGCGTATGAATAGAGTAGGAATTTTAAAATGCGTACGCAAATACGCAAAAATGGCACTCGAGCATGCTCTGCCAAGCATACTCGCTCATCTCTAGTGTTAACCCATTATGTGGTGTGTGAATATTTTGGTTTTTAGTAATTTTTTTTTACATTATCATTTTATCATGTCCAGGTGGAGTCTCAACCAATTTTATGGGATGCTACTGAAGGGGGATATTGTGACAGACAACAAACCAAGGATGCTTGGACCCATATTTGCAGAAACATTTTCTCTCAGTGGGATTCTGCCACAGTCAACGAACAAGAGGTCATCTGTAAGTAATATTTTTTTTTCAACTAAATTTTATTCTATTTGTAAAAAGGGTAATTTTTTAAACAATATTTCTACACTCTAGTTAAGGATGTGAAAAATCGTTGGCATACTGTTAGAGACCGTTTTAAGAAATTTGTTAACATGTAAGAGCAGAGTGGGTCATCCCCTTCAAAAAAGAAGTGCCCATATTATGACGAATTGAAGTTTCTGCTTATTAGTCGTGAACTCAGAGCGTAAGTATGATCTTGTTTTTTAACATGTTTGCGCTTACGAAAAATGTGCCCCTGTAGGAATCCTAATGTGTGATAATGTTTATAATATAGGTCTGAAGGAAACATTCCGCTTCCTAGGCATACCTCTTCAGAGGATGGTGAAGGGCCATCGGCAGATGTGGACACACTTGACGCTTCAGACAGTCTACTTGAAACTACTTCTGATCCCTCCACATCTCAGTCTGCAACACAGGCTGCATCACAATCGCATCAAATCAATTCATCAACCTCTCAGGTGGCTCCCCTGCAGGGAAAACGCAGGGGCAATAGAAACTCAAAAGAGCCATCAGTTGAGTTGGAGGCTTTAACAATGATTCAGAGGGTGGAGAAGGAGGATGAATTTGACCACATAGGCGCTTCACTGGCTAACCGTATTCGCTGTTTACCAAAGCAACGGCAACCATCTTTTATGGCAGTCATGTACACCCTATTAGATATCTATGAGAACCAATCTCCATTAGCCAGTGTGTCCTCAATTGTATCTGCGGTTCAACAATATTCTCGTCCTCCTCCACCTACTGAATACTCTTCTGTCCGTCATTCAAATCCTGCTCCTCCTCCTAACACACCCAATCAACCATATGGTATAACTCCTCTTGCCCATGGGCATTCTGCAGTATATCAGCCTGGCAATACTTCGTATTCCCAATCTTTCATGTCATACCTCCAAATGACTCCCCCTCCATCAAGCTCTAGTCAGTCAACATTTGGCAATTCTACTACCTCAACAGGAACTACTAGCTCCTGTGAGTATACCTCAACTCCTCGTCTACATACTTTTTAATAAAGTCTTTGGGGGGCCAGTTGGATATTGAAGTTTGCACTAATGGGTTTGTATTAAAATGTTCCAGTTTTAAACATTGTTATTTAACTTTAGAATTAAAGATGAGCGAATCTACATTGAAATAGATTAGTTTGTGCTTCGTTTCCAGGTAAGGCGTTGTTCACATATTAGTTTTTTGATCAGTTATTCTCATCAGTTATTGTGAGGCAAAACCAGGTGCGAGTCAAAAACACCAAACAGGTGCAGATCTTTTCATTATACCTGAACTCTGTTTAGTGTCCACTCCTGGTTTTGGCTGACAATAACTGATGGAAATAACTGATCAAATAACTGATATGTGAAGAACAACCCCATTGCGATATGGATTATGTTACCATGGTCCATAATGCAACTCTATGACGGAATGCATAACGGGATGCCTTTAGATGCTTTCCGTTATCCATTCCGTCATAATAGAAGTCTATGGCTGCATAATGGATCCATTGGTTTCTGTTATGCAGGGGAGTCCTCCCCTGCGTAACAGAAACGGAATGGATCCGTATGCAGCCATAGACTTCTATTATGATGGAATGGATAACGGAAAGCATCTAAAGGCATCCCGTTATGGACCGTGGTAACAGAATCACTTTTTAACTGTAAACAAAGCGCAAACGTATATATTTTCAATGTATATTCTCTCATCTCTATTTACAATATAAAGTGAAAATAGTTATTTATAATGTATCAAGGTTTTTGACAATTTAGACCAGAAATGTTTGTTCACATGTTATTGTGAAAGCACTTATTTACAGCAATACTTTTACCGGTCTTATATTTGAAATTTTTTGGAAGTAAACTTTCATTGAAAACTTCAACAAAGTGTCTTCAATTTACTTTTTAAAAAATCATTGATGTAAACAATATAGTAGCCTTTCCAGTCCTAGTAGAGATCCGTAGGGCCTCTCTCAAGGCAGCTAATGTACATGCTGCCTTGAGAAAGGCTCTCAGAGAGTATGATGAAACTTGCTTCCTTGATTACATGTTGCTTTTGCATTATAAAATCACAAACACAGAATATTCAGTTTTAAATTAGTTTACTTGAAAATTATGATTTCGCATAATCTGAAGGTAATGCTTCTGAAGTCCATGCAAATGTCAAGAGCGTCAATTCTAAGAAGACGAAAACCGCTGGACAGCCTGCACACCACCGACACAGGAGTATTGCCAGGGTATAGCACCTTCAGGAGACATGAAATAGTCTGCAAAGGTATCTCGTACATGGACACCCGAATTTGTAGGACGTCCTGGGCCCCAGTTGATGGCTGTGTTAATGACTGGCATCTGTAACTCCATGTCTATGTCTTGACTATATTCGCGAGCATAGTTGTGAAGTACACAGCATGCCTTAATCACAGAATCAACTGTGGCTGGGTCTAACTGAATGGCCATGGTAAAGACCCTCCACTGACTGACCATGATTCCGAAGGTGCATTCCACGAGTCTTCGTTCCCAACTCAGCCAAAAATTAAAAATCCTCTTCCGGGCATTAAGTCCCCTTCGTGGGTATGGGCGCAGCAGGTTTGGCATTAGAGGAAAAGCCTCATCCGACACCATCACAAAGGGAACTGAATCTGTGGTTCCCGGAAGTAGTTGAGGGGCTGGGAGTGAAACACATTCTCGAAGAATTTGCAGTCCAATCTGTGAAGTCCGCAGCACACGAGAGTCCCCAGTGCTGCCATAGGCACCAACATCTATGGCAACAAATTTGTAGTGTGCATCAGCCACCGCCATCAACACCACCGAAAAATACTTCTTGTAATTAAAGAAGCGTGATCCAGAGTGTGGTGGCTGCTGCACACGAACATGTTTACCATCAACTGTGCCTATGTAGTTGGGGAAGTTGGCAACAGCTTGAAAGCCTTCTGCGACCTGACGCCATGTCTCTTCAGTTGGTGAAGGCATCACTATAGGCTGCAATTTCTGCCAAATTGCATTGCATGTGCACCTTACAATTTTGGAGATGGTTGAGTGGCCAACCCGAAATTGGAGATGCAGGGATGCAAAGCTCTCTCCTGTGGCCAAATATCTGAAAGATAAAGAAAAAAACAAAATTAGTTTATTTACAGCATACACTTTGGTAAGCTTTCGTGCCAATAAGATGTTGATAATCCATCCACAGGAAAAGACCCCTGACATTCTGGTGTTCTCATTTTTACTACACAGTTCAAGTAGCTGCAAGACATTTTCTCAATGCACTGTGCATTGCTGTAGCACTGTTCTGCAACCACACATGGCGCAGAACCAAGATTTTATAAAAATCCAGAGGATGGTTCACACAACTGAAAAAGAAAGTTATTAAAGAAACCACACTGCACTGGATTTATAATAAAGGGTAGGTCTACATTGCAATTTTGGCTGCGTCTTTTGTCATGCATCCAAATATCCCTGTGCTGTTTGGCAACTCCATTCATTTGTGATTGGTCATGGTGTTATTCACATGACCCAGATGCTACATGCTACGGTTTGCTCTCCGGTCCAGGCATCCTCACCAAGACGTATCCGGAATGACCCCCAATGCAAGTCAATGGGGATGGATCCGTTTGGTGTGACCAACATGGTAAACGGATCCGCCATCCATTGACTTTCAATGGAGTTCATGATGGATCCGTAACCACAGACAGACAGACATACACACACATACACACAAACACATACATACTTACATGCTCCAGGCAGGCAGGCTGCACGTCTTCATGCCCAGGAGGCACGCTGCTATGACGATTCCCTACAGCGCCCAGCAGAGGCCTGCCTGCCTGGAGCATGTAAGTATGTATGTGCTTGTGTGTATGTGTGTGTATGTCTGTATATGGTACTGTGTGACATGTGTGGGGCCAGAACGTGGTTCTGGCCCCAAACATGTCCCTGCGGCAGTCCGGATCCGACGGCACCCTTCACCTGCCGGATCCGGACTGCTGCTAGTGTGAAAGAGGCCTCAGCAAAAACGCTTCCGTTACTGATAATACGACCACCTGCATTTGTTATGAACGGATCCGGTTGTATTATCTTTAACATACCCAAGACGGATCTGTCATAAACTTCACTGAAAGTCAATGGAGGACGGATCAGTTTTCTATTCTGTCAGAGAAAACGGATCCTTCCACATTGACTTGCATTGTGGGTCATGACGGAGCCGTTTTGCTCTGCATCCCCGGACGGAAAGAAAACTACAGCATGCTGCTGCTCTCCGGTATGGGAACGGAACGGAACGCATTTTGCAGCATTTCTGTTTTGTCAGTTCCGTTTTGCCCCCATTGACAATGAATGTTTTTTTTTCCCCGGTATTGAGACCCTATGATGGATAGGAAAATGGAAACACTAGTGTGAAAGTACCTCCCTCAGTTTCCTAAAAGGGTGCATGATGGGGGTATTGTGTGGGATGCCACATTTATAATCATCTCTTTCATAAAAAGTGTAAAATCTGCATTTAAAAAATCAACAATTGTCATTTTGTTGATTTAAAAATTCGCACTTCCTTCAGGTCAATGTCTGCTCCTAAAAACAATGGAAAGTATACATGAGATCTGTATAATCGTATCCACTGTGATGGTACTGTATTAGGCCGCATCGGTTACTTATTCAAATCAGTGAAAAGTGCCTATCTGCCCACTTTGATGCCAGTTTTCATGCCCAGAACCTGTTTGGGCCAGGCTGAACTCCACTGTTTCTGATGTGGGGCATCACCCTCTGTATGTTCTCAGTGCGAGATCACTGGCCCGAATTTATTTAACCCCTTAAAAACATCAGTTACTTATTTGAATCAGTGAAAAGTGCCTGTTTGCCCTCTTTGATGCCAGTTATCATGCCTATAACCTGTTTGGGCCAGGCTGAACTCCACTGTTTCTGATGTGGGGCATCACCCGCTGTATGTTCTCAGTGCGAGATCACTGGCCCGAATTTGTTTAACCCCTTAAAAACATCAGTTACTTATTCAAATCAGTAAAAAGTGCCTGTCTGCCCACTTTGATGCCAGTTTTCATGCCCAGAATCTGTTCCGGCAAGGCTGAACTCCACTGTTTCTGATGCAGGGCATCACCCTCTGTATGTTGGCAGTGCGAGATCTCTGGCCCAAATTCATTTAACCTCTTAAAAACATCAGTTACTTATTCAAATCAGTGAAAAGTGCATGTCTGCCAACTTTGATGACAGTTTTCATGCACAGATCCTGTTTGGGCCAGGCTGAACTCCAGTCTATCTGATGCGGGGCATCACCCTATGTATGTTGGCAGTGCGAGATCACTGGCCCAAATTCATTTAACCCCTTAAAAACATCAGTTACTTATTCAAATCAGTGAAAAGTGCCTGTTTGCCCTCTTTGATGGCAGTTATCATGCCTATAACCTGTTCGGGCCAGGTTGAACTCCACTGTATCTGATGTGGGGGCATCACCCTCTGTATGTTGGCAGACCGAGATTACTGGCCTGAATTTATTAAACCCCTTTAAAACATCAGTTACTTTTTCAAATCAGTGAAAAGTGCCTGTCTGCCCACTTTGATGCCAGTTTTCATGCCCAGATCCTGTTCGGGCCAGGCTGAACTCCACTGCTTTTGATGAGGGGCATCGCCCTATGTATGTTGGCAGTGCGAGATCACTGGCCTGAATTCATTTAACCCCTTAAAAACATCAGTTACTTATTCAAATCAGTAAAAAGTGCCTGTCTGCCCACTTTGATGCCAGTTTTCATGCCCAGAACCTGTTCGGGCCAGGCTGATCTCCACTGTATCTGATGCGGGGTATCAACCTATGTATGTTGGCAGTGCGAGATCTCTGGCCCGAATTCATTTAACCCCTTAAAAACATCAGTTACTTATTCAAATCAGTGAAAAGTGCCTGTGTGCCCACTTTCATGCCAGTTTTGATGCCCAGAATCTGTTCCGCCCAGGCTGAACTCCACTGTTTCTAATGCAGGGCATCACCCTCTGTATGTTGGCAGTGCGAGATCACTGGCCTGAATTCCTTTAACCCCTTAAAAACATCAGTTACTTATTCAAATCAGTGAAAAGTGCCTGTCTGCCCACTTTGATGCCAGTTTTAATGCCCAGAACCTGTTTGGACCAGGCTGAACTCCAATTATTTTGATGCAGGGAATCACCCTTTGTATGTTGACGGCAAGAGATCTGTGGCTCAAATTTGTTTAACCCCTTAAAAACATCAGTTATTCAAATCAGTGACAAGTGCCTGTTTGCCCTATTTGATGCCAGTTATCTTGCCTATAACCTGTTCGGGCCAGGCAGAACTTCACTGTATCTGATGCAGGGCATCACCCTCTGTATGTTGGCAGTGCGAGATCATTGGCCCGAATTCATTTAACCCCTTAAAAACATCAGTTACTTATTCAAATCAGTGAAAGTGCCTGTCTGCCCACTTTGATGCCAGTTTTCATGCCCAGATCCTGTTTGGGCCAGGCTGATCTCCACTGTATCTGATGTGGGGCATCACCCTCTGTATGTTGGCAGAGCGAGATCACTGGCCCGAATTTATTTAACCCCTTAAAAACATCAGTTACTTATTCAAATCAGTGAAAAGTGCCTGTGTGCCCACTTTGATGCCAGTTTTCATGCCTAGAACCTGTTCGGGCCAGGCTGAACTCCATTGTTTCTAATGCAGGGCATCACCCTCTGTATATTCTCAGTGCGAGATCTCTGGCCCAAATTCGTTTAACCCCTTAAAAACATCAGTTACTTATTCAAATCAGTAAAAAGTGCCTTTGTGCCCACTTTGATGCCAGTTTTCATGCCCAGAATCTGTTCTGGCCAGGCTGAACTCCACTGTTTCTGATGCGGGGTATTACTCTCTGTATCTTCTCAGTGCGAGATCACTAGCCCAAATTCATTTAACCCCTTAAAAACATTAGTTATTTATTCAAATCAGTGACAAGTGCCTGTTTGCCCTCTTTGATGCCAGTTTTCATGCCCAGAACCTGTTCAGGCCAGGCTGAACTCCACTGTATCTGATGCGGGGGCATCACTCTCTGTATGTTGGCAGTGCGAGATAACTGGCCTGAATTCATTTAACCCCTTAAAAACATTAGTTACTTATTCAAATCAGTGAAAAGTGCCTGTTTGCCCTCTTTGATGCCAGTTATCATGCCCAGAACCTGTTCAGGCCAGGCTGAACACTGTAACTGATGCGGGGGCATCAACCTCTGTATGCTGGCAGTGCAAGATCTTTGTCCCAAATTCATTTAACCCCTTAAAAACATAATTTACTTATTCAAATCAGTGAAAAGTGCCTGTGTGCCCACTTTGATGCCAGTTATCATGCCCAGAACCTGTACAGGCCAGGCTGAACTCCACTGTATCTGATGCGGAGCATCATTTTCTGTATGTTGGCAGTGCAAGATCACTGGCCAGAATTCATTTAACCCCTTAAAAACATCAGTTACATATTCAAATCAGTTAAAATTGCCTGTCTGCCCACTTTGATGCCAGTTTTCTTGCCCAGATCTGGTTCGGGCCAGGCTGAACTCCACTGTTTTTGATGCAGGGCATCACCCTCTGTATGTTGGCAGTGCGAGATCACTGGCTCAAATTCATTTAACCCCTTAAAAACATCAGTTACTTATTCAAATCAGTGAAAGTGCCTGTCTGCCCACTTTGATGCCAGTTTTCATGCCCAGAACCTGTTTGGGCCAGACTGAACTCCACTGTTTTTGATGCAGGGCATCACCCTCTGTATGTTGGCAGTGCGAGATCTCTGGCCCGAATTTATTTAACCCCTTAAAAACATCAGTTACTTATTCAGATCAGTAAAAATTGCCTGTGTGCCCACTTTGATGCAGTTTTCATGCCCAGAAACTGTTCGGGTCAGGCTGAACTCCACTGTTTTTGATGCAGGGCATCACCCTCTGTATGTCGGCAGTGCGAGATCTCTGGCCCAAATTCGTTTAACCCCTTAAAAACATCAGTTACTTATTCAACTCAGTGAAAAGTACCTGTCTGCCCACTTTGATGCCAATTTTCATGCCCAGAACCTGTTCGGGCCAGGCTGAACTCCACTGTATCTGATGCGGGGCTTCACCCTGCGTATGTTGGCAGTGTGAGATCTCTGGCCCAAATTCATTTAACCACTTAAAAACATCAGTTACTTATTCAAATCAGTAGAAATTGCCTGTGTGCCCACTTTGATGCCAGTTTTCATGACCAGAACCTGTTTGGGCCAGGCTGATCTCCACTGTATTTGATGCGGGGCATCACTCTCTGTATGTTGGCATGCGAGATCTTTGGTTTGATTTCATATAATTCCTTAAATCACACTTTCTTTGTGCCCACTTTGATGCCCATTTTGTGCCCATATGTTGTATTTTCATGCTGCTTTCAACGCCTCACTGCAACTTTTTATTGTACTGTTGATAAGGTGTCCTCAAAATTCTTAAATAAAAACAAAAAATACAAATGATGTGAATAAAAAACCAACTTCCGCCTCGAATAAGAAACTGGCCAAATAAGAAACCAACTTCAGCCTCGTAAAAAGGAGTGGGTATAAGATGTTGTGACGTCACAAGTCATATGTTGCTAGGGTGGCCGGACAGTCCAGTTTTGTGGTTCCCTGTCCTCCGTCCAGCGCAGGGCCTGGACGGACGCAGTGATGTCCACCCTTTCAGTAGCTGAGGCTTCTCTCACCCCCAGTCACTAGAGCCGGCAGACTTAGCTCCCTGTGTCTGACTGAGTGGGAGAGAAGCACCCGGCTGCCCCCAGTTCACTTTCTCCCCACCCCCCCTTTTTTTTCCCGGCCGGCGATGGGGGTGTGGCTTCACTGAGGTCGGTGAGGTTCAGCTTTCTGGGGTGAAGCCAGTGGCCACTCTATATGTTGCAATGTTCAGACAGTAAGAGGTATCTAATGGATGCCATTATTATACCTCATACGTCACATACCAGTACACTGCTATATATACAATACATATACCTGTACACACTGTATCTATTATACCTCGAACCTCACATATCAGTACACTGCTGTATATACTACATATCTGTATACACTGCATCTATTATACCTCGCAACTCACATCTCAGTACACTGCTGGATATAATACATATTTGTACACACTGCATGTATTATACCCCATACCTCATATATCAGTACACTGCTGTATATACTATGTATCTGTACAAACAGGTATCTATTATACCTCGTACCTCACATATCAGTACACTGCTGGATATAATATATATCTGTGCCCACTGCAGTTATTATACCTTGTACCTCCCATATCAGTACACTGCTGGATATACTGCATATCTGTACACACTGCATCTATTATACCTCGCAACTCACATATCAGTACACTGCTATGTATATTACATATCTGTAGCCACTGCATCTATTATGTCATCATAGGTCCTGGGAGATGTACCTTTCTAATCTGGAAACTTTACCATACTGTATGCAGTTCATTTACTAGATGGTGCAGGACCTGAGATGATGATATCATCTCAGGTCCTAGCAGATGCACCTTTCTAACTTTATTTATTAATTATTTATTTTTATGCACTTACACCATGTTCCAAATTATTATGCAAGTTGGATTTAAGTGTCATAAAGATTAAATTTTTTGTTTTTCAATGAAACTCATTGATGGTATTGTGTCTCAGGGCTCTTTGGATCACTGAAATCAATCTCAGATATCTGTATTAATTAGTTTGCCAGGTGAGCCCAATTAAAGGAAAACTGGATGTTCCACAATATTACGCAGGACACTGTTTTCAAGTAAAATGGGAAAGAAAAAGGATCTCTCTGCTGCCAAAAAGCATCAAATATAGCAATGCCTTGGAAAAGGGATGAAAACATTAGATATTTCACGAAAACTTAAGCGTGATCATCGTACTGTGAAGAGATTTGTGGCTGATTCAGAGCACAGACGTGTTTGTGCTGATAAAGGCAGAATGAGGAAGGTTTCTGCCAGGCAAGTTCATCGGATTAAGAGAGCAGCTGCTAAAAAGCCATTACAAACCAGCAAACAGATATTTGAAGCTTCTGGTGCCTCTAGAGTCCCTCAAACCTCAAGGTGTAGGATCCTTCAAAGGCTTACTGTGGTGCATAAACCTACTATTCGGCCACCCCTAACCAGTGCTCACAAGCAGAAATGGTTGCAGTGGGCCCAGACATACATGAAGACTAATTTTCAAACAGTCTTGTTTACTGATGAGTGTCGTGCAACCCTGGATGGTCCAGATGGATGGAGTAGTGGATGGTTGGTGGATGGCCACCATGTCCCAACAAGGCTGCGACGTCAGCAAGGAGGGGGAGGAGTCATGTTTTGGGCCGGAATCATGGGAAGAAAGCTGGTAGGCCCCTTTAGAGTTCCTGAAGGTGTGAAAATGACCTCTGCAAAGTATATAGAGTTTCTGACAGACAACTTTCTTCCATGGTACAAAAAGCAGAAACGTGCCTTCAGGAGCAAAATCATCTTCATGCATGACAATGCACCATCTCATTCTGCAAAGAATATCTCTGTGTCATTGGCTGCTATGGGCATAAAAGGAGATAAACTCATGGTGTGGCCACCATCTTCCCCTGACCTCAACCCTATAGAGAACCTTTGGAGTATCATCAAGCAAAAGATCTATGAGGGTGGGAGGCAGTTCACATCAAAACAGCAGCTCTGGGAGGCTATTCTGACATCATGCAAAGAAATTCAAGCAGAAACTCTCCAAAAACTCACAAGTTCAATGGATGCAAGAATTGTGAAGGTGATATCAAAGAAGGGTTCCTATGTTAACATGTAACTTGGCCTGTTAGGATGTTTTGGATTTAAAAAGCTTTTTATTTCAGTGAATGTGACCTCCTAATGCTGCAAATTCCACAAATGAGCATTTCCATTTCTTAAAAACATATCAAATGTTTAGAAACTCTACTGTGCATAATAATTTGGAACAGTGCATTTTGAGTTTTTTAAAATTTTTGAAGAATATACTGTTATCATTGGGAGGTTTGTTCAATAAAATTCAATGTATACTCTAACGGGTAATGACTTTTATTATACTGACTGTCATTTGCACTGACCATTTAGGAAAATAAGAGATAAATATCATTTGTATAATAATTTGGAACATGGTGTATATAGCGCTGACATATTTCGCAGCTCTTTACAGACATTAGCATCCAACTGTCCCCAATGGGGCTCGCAATCTAAGTTCCCTATCAGTATGTCTTGGGAGGAAAGGGGTGACAAGAGAAAAAGCACCACAGAATTTGTTACCCATATTCTCCTGAACAATATTCTCCATCATGTGTGGTGAAACTGCTGTATGTGCACACTGTAGGGCTCATAATGGAAGGAATGCCTTTTGGCTTTTGAAGGGCAGATTTTGCTGGAATGGTTTTCAGGCTCCATGAAGAGTCCTCAAGGAACCCCTTCAGTGAAAACCCCCCAAAACCCCATCAGCCTCAGAACAGATCCTATCAGCCTTAGAACAAACCCCATCAGCCTCAGAACACTCATCAGCCTCGGATCAGTCCCCCATCACCCTCAGATCAGACCCCATCAGCCTCAGATGAGACATTAGAAAAAAAAAAAAAACTTTCCTTGCGTACTCCAGATGGCGCTGCCACTCACTCACCACTCCCTGCTCTTCTTCCGACTCGTGCTGCACTGTAACCTGACGTCACACAGGGTCAGGTCATAATGGAAGCTGTCATAAACATTCGGACTATAAGACCCACTGCCACTTTTCCCTGAAAAACACAATAAACACTTCAAGAAATTCACCTAGGAGTATAGTGAACCCAGACAGCCCCTTTAAAGTATTTATCAGGCCTCATGTACACAACTGTTGTTGGCCGGTGCCCGTATCGTGGCCCGCAAACAGTGGGTCTACAATATTCAGGCATCAGCCGTTTCTGCACCGCATCACTGATGCAGACCCATTCACTTGAATGGGTCCACAATCCGGAAGATGCACTATGGAGTGCCTCCGTGGATTTTCTGTCTGTGCGGACTCGGACTGTCGGATGCGGATTGCGAACCCCATTCAAGTCAATGGGTCCACGTCCTTAGATGGCGGCCACACTGTTGGTGCCCATGCATTGCGAACTGCAGCATGGGCAAGGCTGGCACACGGTCATGTGCATGAGGCGTGGAGTGAGCATTTGAACCCATATGTGTTTTGTGAAAATTAGTCTCCAGTAGATGGTACAAAGTGAAAAATTGCAATTTTTCCACTGATATGCCATTTCAGTGCCCAATAGGTTGTGCCCATGTGAAAACAAAGCTGTCTTATTATTAGGCCTCATGCACACAACTGTGTTCGTATTGCAGACTGCAAACTACTGATCCACAAAATTCCATGTGCAATTCACATTTTTCTTATTCCCATTATCAGCAATGAGTATTCTTGTCTGCAATATGGACAACAATATGACATGTTCTATACTTTGCAGAAAAGACACACGGATGCGGACAGAACACAGATGGCATCTGTGCTTTTTTTTTTTTTGCGGACCAATAGAAATGAATGGGTCTGCATGCAATCCTCAAAAAATACAGAACAAACACAGATACAGAATTCGGTTGTGTGCATGGGGCCTTATGCTGTATTGGCTTCAGAAAAGTGGCCCTGGGAGCATGGCCTGGACGTCGGAGAAGATAGCGGCATAATTGCTGAGCTCCGCCGCTCTGCTACAATAAGGGGACCCAAATGCAGTGACGGCGCATCTCATAGGGAAGAAGTCGGCGCATAAGAAACCCAGGACCGCCCCAAGCACCAAATCGGTGAGCTCCGTGATAGCGCTTACCTCACCAGAAGTCCTGCTACCTCGTCCTCTGCTTGCGGCCTACTTCCGCCTTCAACCCCTTAGTTTAGAGGCGCGATGGCGTCCTCGCTTCCTCAGCCACGAGGTAGGGCGCAGAGCGCTGCTTCGGAGTCTGCTCCCTCCTCTCCCCAGCAACAAGGGAATTTACGCCCAGGCCTCCGGCCCTTATTACAAAAAACCCTTCAGAGGCATTGTTTTGGCCCTGTAATCGGGACCTCCCGACACATATCATGCCGCCCAAACCTGCAGCTAAACAAGCCCGGCAAGTTGCAACGCCATGACAGTGTCGGCGAGATTGGGGTGGCCCATCCAGGAGATTCTGCTGAATTGGCTCAACCCCTGGAGAGAGTTGAGGGGACACTGCCAGTTGGGAACAGCTATCAGATTTGGGGTAGGATGGAGAAGACAGCACTTTAACGCCCTCACAGGCCTCCATAACTCTTCTTCAGACCTTGAAACATTTGCCTACTAAAGAAGACTTCAAGGCTTTAATAGCAGAGGTGAGGAGCACATGTAAGTCTGAAATATCCTCTTTGCGTCAGGATTTTAAACAGATGTCTACTCGCATTGACTCTGTTGAAACAGACCAGGACGATACCCGTAGATATATTGCCCATTTGCAATGTGTCATTACTAGTCATTCTCAGGCTCTTAGGGACAATTCCCGCCACCAAGACTTAGACAACAGAGAGCACAGGAATAATAAACGCATTAGTGGTTTGCCTGGACCTGAGGCGGATGAAAATCTGTACGACTTATTGGGAGAACCTTTTAATGTAATACTGGGCTTGCAACTGCCCCAAGTTATTAAACCAAAGCACGCTCTATGCGATCCATTCATTTCCATGGTACTACTGTGCGACTTTATTAAGACCTCTCTTGGCTGACACTCCAGAAAAGGAGATCACTGCAACCTTTACTGACCTGTCTGCGTGACAAGAAAATACCATATTGATGGGGATTCCCCTTTGCTTTAATTGTCTCCAAGAACAGCAGGACATCTATCCTGCAAACACATGCAGATCTACCAGCGTTTTGTTCTGCTCTGGACATTTCTGCACCTTCCATTGATGATTGGAAATTCCTGACCCACCACCGTGCTCCTGCACCGATATGCCGTACTGTCAGACAGAAGAGGAATCATTCCCCTCTACAGGATGAACTGTCTAGGTCTGGATCTCGAGATGCGCATGAACACATTCCGCTGTGGGATTATTCTCACTGACCGTCCCCTGTTCTGAGTCAACGTATTGAGTGGTGTCTCTTATGTTTGAAGAAACTGTTTCATCATCTCAGCTGTTCGACATTTTATTTTCTTTTTTTCATGTTTTATAAGAGCTCCACCTTTGAAGGCGCTCAGTCATGCACCTACTGATGGGGTTCCTTTTTTTGCCCTTTCTAATCCCCATGTTTTTTTGGAGTGACACAGGGCGACTTTAGGTTTGCTTGGTGTATTTTACTGGCCCCTACCTGGGCAATGTTGCCTAATGATTGGAATGTTCGATGTATGCAGTCTAATGTGTCCCCTTTTTTCCCTATCGTGTTTTCCTCTTCCCCTTTTCATCTATAGACATTTTGGGTTTACTTCATTTACATCAGAAAACCTTTGTGGGGGTATTGATTAAATATTACGAAAACATTATTTAACCTCATAGGGAACTATATATCTATGCAAAGCTTCAAGATGGCGCCTGCATCCTGTACACCACCCTGGAATGCAAGGAGAAGTTCCCATGGGAACCTCAGCAGGGGCGGACTGGGAACTTAAAGTGGCCCTGGAAAAAATACAAAAAGTGGCCCTGTTTTGTAGCCAGGTACAAATTGATGGAAGGCGGGACCAGCAATACCATATTATACTGCCCCAACAGAGCCAAATACTACAGACCTTCACAAAATACTACCAGCAGCACAAAATACATCCCCAAAAACTTCCACTGGCCGGCCGTGAAAAGGGCCCAGGCAGCCCCCTGGGCATCGGTCCACCAGAAAATTTCCCTGTAAGGCCTATGGCCAATCCGCCCCTGAACCTCAGCCCATATGAGGATTGACCAATTAAAGAGGAACCTGGTGCCTTATCACGCTTCAAGCTGCCCACCTATATTTTGTTTATGATAAAACTCACTGTGTGCCTAATAAAGCAAGTTTTTGCGCTCCTACTCCTACGGAGAGAGGATCTATACCTGAGTCTTTATTCTGGTGTATTTCTTCATGCATGCACTCAGTACATTAATTAGGACAGAGGTGGACAAAGGGTTGAGGTCGTGTTAGATCTCCCCCAACAGCTGGCGCCCAATGTGGGGCCACCAGAGGACGCGGTTACTCGGAGAGAACCAACGAGTGGGAGTCCTGAGAAAACAGAGACGGTTCAACCGAAGGAGACTGATCACCTCATAGGGGTTTATTATAAACCACCCAATATATCAGAGACCACAGAAAATCTACTTCTAAATGAAATAGACGAGGCGGCAAATCATAATGAGGTCATTATTATGGGGGACTTTAACTACCCAGATATAGACTGGGAAACTGAAACCTGTACATCTCATAAAGGAAACAGGTTCTTGGAAATAACCAAAGACAATTACCTTTCCCAACTGGTTCAGGACCCCACTAGAGGGACGGCCATACTGGACTTAGTATTAACCAATAGACCTGACAGAACAACAGGTGTGCAGGTTGGGGGACACCTGGGAAACAGTGACCATAACATAATAACCTTCCAATTGTCATTCAAAAGAGCGTTTCTTCAGGGAGGAACAAAAATACCAAACTTCAAAAAAGCTAAATTTAGCCATAGGCCTAACTAACTGGGACAAAGTCCTCAAAAATAAAAATACAGCCACAAAATGGGATATTTTTAAAAGCATCCTAATATCTAATTGTGAGAGGTACATACCATATAGGAATAAAATAATAAGAAACAAGAAAAAACCAATGTGGATAAATAGAACTGTAAAGAAAGCAATAAATGACAAAAAGAAAGCATTTAAATCACTAAAACAGGAGGGGAGTGAGGAAACATTGAAAAACTATAAGGAAAAAAATAGAATATGTAAAAGACACATAAAAACAGCCAAACTAGAGACCGAGAGATTAATCGCCAAAGAGAGTAAAACTAACCCTAAAATGTTCTTCAATTATATAAATACTAAAAAGTATAAACCTGAAGGTGTCGGCCCCTTACAGAGAAATGAGGGGGGAGTAGCAGAGAGCGATGAGGAGAAAGCGAAGCTACTAAATAACTTTTTCTCCACTGTATTCACTGAGGAAAATAAAATGTCAGATGAAATGCAGAGTATAAAAGTAAATTCCCCTTTAAAAGTGTCCTCTCTGACCCAGGAAGAGGTGCAGCAACGTCTTAAAAATATTAAAATAGACAAATCACCAGGACCGGATGGCATACACCCGCGTATCCTAAGAGAATTAAGTAATGTAATCGACAGACCCTTATTTCTGATATTTAAGGACTCTATACTGACGGGGAGTGTTCCACAGGATTGGCGCATAGCAAATGTGGTGCCAATATTCAAAAAGGGTCCAAAAACAGAGCCTGGAAACTATAGGCCGGTAAGTTTAACTTCTGTTGTGGGTAAACTGTTTGAAGGTTTTCTGAGAGATGCTATCTTGGAGTACCTCAATGAAAATAAGCAAATAACTCCATATCAGCATGGCTTCATGAGGGATCGGTCATGTCAAACCAATTTAATCAGTTTCTATGAGGAGGTAAGTTCTAGACTTGACCGCGGCGACTCAATGGATGTCGTATATTTGGACTTCTCCAAAGCGTTTGACACGGTACCACATAAAAGGTTAGTATACAAAATGAGAATGCTTGGCATGGGAGAAAATGTCTGTATGTGGGTAAGTAACTGGCTTAGTGATAGAAAACAGAGGGTGGTTATTAACGGTACATACTCAGATTGGGTCACTGTCACTAGTGGGGTACCACAGGGGTCTGTATTGGGTCCTATTCTCTTCAATATATTTATTAATGATCTTGTAGAAAGCTTGCACAGTAAAATATCAATTTTTGCAGATGACACTAAACTGTGTAAAGTAATTAACACAGAGGAGGACAGTGCACTGCTACAGCAGGATCTGGATAGACTGGAGGCAGATGAGGTTTAACACTGACAAATGTAAGGTTATGCATATGGGAAGGAATAATGCAAGTCACCAGTACATACTAAATGGTAAAGCATTGGGTAACTCTGACATGGAAAAGGACCTAGGAATTTTAGTGAACAGCAAACTAAGCTGCAGAAACCAGTGTCAGACAGCTACTGCCAAGGCCAATAAGATAATGGGTTGCATCAAAAGAGGCATAGATGCCCGTGATGAGAACATAGTCCTGCCACTTTACAAATCACTAGTCAGACCACATATGGAGTACTGTGTACAGTTCTGGGCTCCTGTGAACAAGGCAGACATAGCAGAGCTGGAGAGGGTTCAGAGGAGGGTAACTCAAGTAATAACTGGAATGGGTGGACTACAGTACCCAGAAAGATTATCAAAATTAGGGTTATTCACTTTAGAAAAAAGACGACTGAGGGGAGATCTAATAACTATGTATAAATATATCAGAGGTCAGTACAGAGATCTCTCCCATCATCTATTTATCCCGAGGACTGTGACTGTGACGAGGGCACATCCTCTGCGTCTGGAGGAAAGAAGGTTTGTACATAAACATAGAAGAGGATTCTTTACGGTAAGAGCAGTGAGACTATGGAACTCTCTGCCTGAGGAGGTGGTGATGGTAAGTTCATTAAGAGAGTTCAAGAAGGGCCTGGATGTATTTCTGGAGGGTAATAATATTACAGGTTATAGTTACTAGAGAGGGGTCGTTGATCCAGGGAGTTATTCTGATTGCCTGACTGGAGTCGGGAAGGAATTTTTCCCCCTAAAGTGAGGAAAATTGGCTTCTACCTCACAGGGTTTTTTTTTGCCTTCCCCGGATCAACTTGTAGGAAAACAGGCTGAACTGGATGGACAGATGTCTTTTTTCGGCCTTACAAACTATGTTACTATGTTACCTCCATACAAGCACGGTAAGTCTGCTGATTCTATGAGTCTGTAGTCTTACTGGTGCCCTTGAGCCGTTCCCTGTTAGTATTGGGTCCCCCTAGTTCGGTTTCCCCGAAGTCCCTAGGCGACAGGGAATAGACCGCGTCCGCTAAGTGGTTCCAAGTACCCTTGTAGTTTAATAGTCGTCTATCCCTTTGTTCATACTCTGGGCTGTTTTCTGTTTCTGTCTAGTCTGGTCTGGTCAAATTCCCTGTGATTATTTCTGTCCACTGTGGATCTGTACGTAGGAGGTTGGAAGTCACGGAATACGAGAGACACGCGGGGTGACTGCAGCACTGATAAGTCGTGTCCCGGAATTATACGAGCACGTCTCTGAATTATACGAGGACTAAAGGTCCCGGAATACGAGGACTGAGCAGTGGCCCCCTGCTGCGAGAGGTCCCGTAATGTTGTGATAATATCTCCAGAAGTCAGATCACATAGTCTTGTCTGATCAGTGAGCGAAGTATTTCCAGGGGATTTCCACTTCTGTTTGTGGTCGTTGTCGTGTTTGTTAACTGTTAACTGGGAGATGGAGAAACTGATAGGAATCTTCGGAGTGCCCCCACATGCAGCGCTCCGGCCCCACACATGTTGACACAGACACAGAGAACATACAGACATACACACACATACACACTCCAGCCAGGGACGCCGGCAGCACGTCTTCACGCGCCTCCTGCACGCAGTGATGACGATTCCCCACAGCACCCTCTGCTGGGCACAGTGGGGAAACGTCATAGCTGCGCGCAGGAGGCGCATGAAGACATGCTGCCGGCATCCCTGGCTGGAGTATGTGAGTATGTATGTGTATGTATGTATCTATGTATGTCTGTCTGTATGTATCTCTGTAGCCGGATCCGGAATGACCCCCCATTGCAAGTCAATGGAGGACAGATCCGGATTACTGGTGTGTCACACCAAACGGATCCGTCCCCATTGACTTGCATTGGGGGTCATTCCGGATCCATCTTGGTGGGGATGCCTGGACCGGAGAGCAAACCGCAGCATGCTGCGGTTTGTTCTCCGGTCTGAAGACGGAACGGAATGCTCCTGAAAGTTCAGTTCAGTTTTGTCCCCATTGACAATGAATGGGGACAAAACTGAAGCATTTTTTTCCGGTATTGAGCCCCTATGATGGAACTCAGTACCGGAATTTAAAAGCGCTAGTGTGAAAGTAGCCTTAGAGTGGAGAAGGATTCTCAAAGATAAAAAAGAATTGCTGGAAGATAGTGATTTATTGTTACATGCCAGAGCCTGGCTGCGAACTGATGAGGAATTGTCTAAAGAAGGTTGGGTGGAATGTGAAGAGATAGGGAAGAATGGAAAAATATTGTATGTATACTATCAAGAGGAGTCGGAGCGGCCACCGCCCTATAATGGCGGTGATCCACAAGGATGGGTGTGTCACAAATGTGGACAGCAGAATCCAGATAAGGCCTCATTTACACGTCCGTATAATGTGTCCGCATATTTCCGCAATTGCGGACAATTATGCGGATAGGATGCGGATCCATTCATTTCAATGGGTCCCAAAAAAATGCGGACAGTACACCGTGTGCATAAAGAAATCCTCCTGTCCTACTTTTCTCCCGAATTGTGGACCGCAGCACAATCAAAGTCTATGGATCCGCAAAAAATGTGGAAGACATGCGGAAAGGCATCCACATGTCATCCGTATTTGTGGATTCCGTTCCAGGAGGGGAGAAAAAAAAAGAAAAGATAGAGATGTTAATCATCCTTCCGCTTTTTGCGAATTCGCAAAAAACGGATGACATATGGATACATCCTTTCCGTTTTTAACGGAAAAAAGCAACGGATGTCCTGGAAAAACTGAGTTTTCGGATCCGCAAAAGAATTACCGTTTTCCAGGATGTGCACAAATATGGACGTGTGAATGGACCCTGACCGTGACACTTGTTTTGCTTGTGGTGCGCCACGCCCACGAAGTAACTCCCCCTTCCACTTCCGGTGGCCATCTTGGCACTCCTGAAGGGGAGCGTCGCAGCCCTGCTGCTCCTCTGTATCCGGTATTGACTGCCCTTGGACAATATTATATGCCTGCCAGACCAGGAGATCCGACGCCTATATTTGCCATGTCCGTTTCTGGCTGGGCTGCCTCGGATGGGAGCTATTCACATCCTCCTGAGTATTCAGTGTATGTGCCACAGTCTCCGGCCCCCCCTGGACCGATACCTGCGATGTCCACCATAAACCACGCTAACCCTTATTCCCTTAATGACCATGAGCTACAAGAGGTCCTACGTAAACGACGCGAAGCCCTTGCTCTGAGCGACGCTCAGTCCACAAAAGATGGGCCTCCTGAGGCTCTCCAGACAACCTCAGTGGGTGATGTACCCCCCTCGCCCCCTCCGCCACAAGGAGATTGTGTGCCCAGCACAGCTCCTGAGGACTGGACCCCGGTATACCAGAGAATACGACCCTCTAACACCCTCTTGTCTGTGGGCCAAGGAGATATCACTACCCAACGAGTGGATGCAATTGTTAGCGCTGCAGATAGCAAACTACAGAACAAGGGGGGCATAGCCAAAGCTATAATTGATGCCGGAGGGGATGACATACAGAGAAATTGTGACACCCTAGTACGTCTACAGGGCCCAATTTCTGTCGGCAAAACAGCAGTTACTGAATCTGGACGGCTGGCATGCCGTGTGATAATCCATGCAGTCGGTCCAGTATACGACCCCACATAGAATCAATTGTGTGAAGACCAGCTCAGAGCTACCATTGAGTCTGTCCTCCAATTTGCTTGCTCACACCCTGAGATTAAAACTCTAGCCATCCCCGCCATCAGTGCAGGAATTTTTGGGTTTCCTATACATGCATGTGCCCAAACCATTGTATCTGCTATAATGGAGCAAACTGAACAAAATCTAGAGGAAGTCCGCCTCATCAGCATGCAGAACCCCACTGTCCAAGCTTTGAAAAGTGCCTATCAAACTTATGCTCCCAGGAACTCTCCCCCTGCTAATACCCTGATCCCTATCAACCCCATGACGCCCCCCCCCATTTACCGCTTGTTCCTCTGCCACCCACTGATCTTAGTCTTTCAGGGGAACTTCTTCCTGGCCTGCCGCCACCCCCTTCTTCTGGTCACGTAGCAACCAAACCACCAGAGGATGGCCCTCTAATGTATGTTGCTTTCACTCCCACACAAGTTGCTACTCTCACAGTCCAACTGCCTGACCCTGAGAAACAACCCATGCCGTTTTATCGCCGCATGGTTCAAATCCAGAAGACTTATGCTGCCACATGGCAGGACTTGGTCTCGTTGGCTTCTATAAAGGTGGGAGATTCTTATTGGTCTGTCATAGCCTCAGCCCTCAATGATGCGCGACTCCCATCACTCACTAGCTGGGAGTCTGGCCAGACTTTTTGCAAGCAGTTGAAGGCGTGGGCACAAGAGAAACCAGCTAAACAGAACTTTTCACTCAGTGACTTGACACAAGACCCTGGTGAGACTGTGGAAAAATTCTTTGCCAGGCTGACTCAATATTTCGAAGATCTTGGATACAACACGTCCATCAGAGTACAGAGAAACTTGTTGGTGACTTCTTTTGTCAATGGCCTAAATGAACAAATTCGGAAACACCTGACTCAGTCCAGGCCCGAGTATGGAGATCTGGAACCTAGGACTGTGCTCCTCATCGCCAAAGGATTTAAGAAGCCTCTGCCCACAACCCGGAAGGCTCCAGTTATGGTAAACCAAGAATATGTGGAGGACACACGCCATGGAGCGCCTTATACTAGGCCATACAGAGATTGGCGGCCGGCCCCGCACTCATATATCTGCCACCGTTGTGGGCAAACTGGACATTTCAGGAGGGAATGTACGAACCAACCTGTCTACCGGGCTCCAGACACGCGATCAGTTAGAGATGCTACTCAACCTTGTCCCCAACCATAGGGATCCGGCAAGCCTGTGTCTACTACCTTAGCATCTTTACCTCCCTCCGGTCCAATATCACAAGTCACCGTAGTTGTCGGAGAGCAATCATTACCTTTCTTGGTAGACACAGGTGCAGCCAAGTCTGTTATCCGAGAATCTGATCTCCCCTCACTCTCCCTTATTTCTGATGACTATGTTTGCTGTATAGGAGAGGATGGCACACCAACAGAAGCTCCTCTAACCCACTCTATTCCTATTGGACCTCATCAAGATGTTCTGGCTAGGTTGGTTGTCTCTTCCACTTGTCCAGTCAACCTATTGGGGGCTGACCTCCTACAGAAGCTATGAGCCACTATTTCCTATGTAGAAGATGGTATGACCCTCAAAATGTCTAGCCCACTGTCCCAGGAGGATATCTGTACTTTGCAAGCCATGACTCTCTTGTTCTTTCAAGGACAACTCCCAGATGCTCTCCCTCTCCCACGGGACATGTACATCTGGTTACCCGCTTCCCTCTGGGCACAAGGCCCTGAAGACATTGGCCGACTGCCTGTGCCACCGGTCCAGGTGTTGCTCAAGGAAGGTGCTAAACCTCCGAGAATTCCTCAATATCAACTCAAGGCTGCACAGGAGGCATCCTTAGGGAACCAGATCCAGGCCCTATTGAAGAATGGGGCACTCACTAAGTGCGTCTCTCCTGCAAACACCCCACTTTTTCCTATTAAGAAGAAGACCCCAAAGGGTCAGCCGGACAAATACAGGATGGTGCACGACCTCCGAACCGTGAATGCAGCCACGATTCTAGAAACACCTGTTGTCCCGAACCCGCATACTTTGCTGAGCAGTATACCCCCCACTTCTCGGTCTTTCACAGTCATTGACCTCAGCAGTGCCTTTTTCAGTGTGCCTCTCCACCCAGACAGTCAATACCTCTTTGCTTTCACGTACCAGGGATGCCAATATACTTGGACTGTCCTGCCTCAGGGTGCCCAAAACACCCCCAACCAGTTTACTCAAGCCCTGTCCATTTGCTTACAACCCTGGAAGGACTCAAACCCAAATGTTGTGCTATTACAATATGTGGATGATCTGCTGCTCTGTTGCCCTGACACAGGAACCGGAGCTAGTGCAAGTTTTTCCCTTCTGCAATTCCTGGCTGAACTTAATTGCACAGTTTCCTTACAAAAGCTACAGTGGTGTCAGTTCAAAGTTACATTCTTAGGCCACTGCATCTCTCAGGCACTCAAGCATCTCACAGAAGAAAGGGTCAAGCAACTCCAGGCCTTCTTAGGACTAGTAACCTACTGTAGACAGTGGATTCCCAATGCTTCCCAACTCATGGCTCCTCTGTATGAGGATATTGGTGCTATGGCCTCAGGCCTCCCACTTTCTGCTATGTCATGTCACAACTTTGAGCTGCTCAAGTGCAGAATCGTTGAAGCTCCGGCCCTGGGACTCCCTGACTACAATCAACCATTCTCCCTCTCCATCTCTGAGCTTAAGTGACACGCTTCTGGTGTTCTCGCCCAAAAACATGGTGGCAATATGCGGCCCATAGGATACTATTCTGTCAAGCTTGATCCAGTGTCCAGATCTTCCCATTCTTGCCTTAGGGCAGTTCATGCTGCTCAAATTCTATTGGACAAAACTTCTGACATCGTCCTCGGACATCCAGTAACTCTTCTGGTCCCCCATGATCTCAAGGCGATCTTGGACCAAACACAGCCTAATCATCTGTCCTGCCAAAGACATATGAGGCTCCAATGTTCCCTACTTATCCTGGACAATGTCACACTTCAGAGATGTACTACTCTTAACCCCTCAATGGTACTTCCTCTTTCTAGGGGGAATATGGTGATGACCCACCTCCTAAACCGCCCTACCCAGAAGAAGATAACCCTGCTACACATGCCTTTGCTTATGATCCATATGGCCACGACTGCCTACACCAGATGGAATTGGAGACCTCACATCTGCCCACAGTGTATGAACTACCAGTCCCGGATGCCTCGCTGACTTTGTTCACGGATAGTTCACGGTATGCTGATGAGAAGGGGATTTTTCACACAGGATTCGCAGTGGTTACCAACCAGCAGGGGCGTAGCCAAAGGCTCATGGGCCCTGGTGCAAGAGTTCAGCTTGGGCCTCCCTTTCCTTAGTGCTCTGTGTGTCTTCTTATGCGGCACAAGGGTCTTTGGGTCCCCTCAGGCTCCTGGGCACAGTAGCGACTGCTACCTCTGCACCCCCTATAGCTACGCCCCTGCCAACCAGGATGTGGTGGAAGCTGGATCTCTGCCTCTCCATATGTCAGCTCAAGAAGCAGAGCTATATGCACTCAACAAGGCCTGTGAACACGCGAGAGGTAAAAAGGCTAATATCTATACAGACTCAAGATATGCTTTTGGAGTAGCTCAAGACTTCGGTCAATTACGGGCAGTTAGATTATTCCAAACAGCAAGTGGAAGCCCCATCAAGAACTCAATGGCCATCAAAAATCTCATGGAAGCTTTGGAACTACCAGAGGCAGTGGCAGTGGTGAAAATCAAGGCTCATGGGAAGCTGGATAGCCCAGAAGCCAGCAGAAAATATCTGGCTGATCGCATACATATAGGCCTGTTTGACTTGTGCGGCTTGTAACCCAGGAAAGACAGAAACGGTACCTCAAAAGCATCTGGCTAAACCCCTGTATGCGTTCCAGAGAATACAGATAGACCACATTCAACTCCCTAAGGCCAGGAAATATGAATATGCATTGGTGGTAGTGGATGTCTTCTCTGGTTGGCCAGAAGCGTATCCTGTGACTAACATGACCGCAAGGACCACTATGAAGAAACTCCTTACAGAAGTGGTCTGTCGTTTTGGGATCCCAGAGGTCATCGAGAGTGACCAAGGGCCCGCTTTCACTGCTGAATTAACCAGAGACTTGTGGAAACTGGTGAGGGCGGACCTGGGACTACATACCCCGTATCATCCCCAAAGCAGCGGGAAAGTGGAACGCCTCAACTTCACCCTTAAAAACAAAATACTCAAGGCAAGCAGGGAAGTGTCCCTCCCATGGCCCAAAATCTTGCCCATTGCCCTCTACTCTGTCAGAAACACCCCCCGCGGACCCGATAAACTCACCCCCTACGAGATACTTTTTGGGAGTGTCCCCAGAATGGGTTGTTATAATCCCCAGCAGCTTAGTTTGGGGAATGATAAGTTGGTAAATTTTGTGACAGGTCTTGCAATTGAATTGTCAGTAACACATGCCACAGTTTTCTCATCCATTCCAGATCCCAATAATGACTTGTCTACTCACGAGCTGAGGCCAGGAGACTATGTCTTGGTCAAGAAACACGTGAGGAAAGGCCCACTGGACCCACGATACGAGGGGCCCTACCAAGTCCTCTTGACCACGCCCACTTCAGTCAAAGTCCAAGGGAAGCTCACCTGGATTCACGCCTCCCATTGCAAGCGAGTGGGATCATGGACCCCTTTAGAGCAGCCCTAACTGTTCTGCATATCCTTTGCCTGTTTTTCATGATAAAAAGGGACACTGGCACAGCAAATTGTGTCCTGCCTGTCAGCTCCTTGGCAATGTAATATGTATAGAGATGACCCTAAGGCCCGGAGCAGAGCACAATATATCTGTGTTACCCATAAATATTGGGGTGACAGCTGTGGGTATTGGGGCGCGGTGGGCTGGAACACGGGGCAGGATTGGGGATACAAACCAGACAGTGTTTTACAGAAGAAGGATAAGAACGAGAAGTCCCTTATATGCCGGATGACTAATTAAATCAGGGAAATGCCTGGCAGGGGGAAGAACAGGGAACAATATGGCTCTGACCCTAACTATTGAAAACCCCCAGAAGGGAGACAGTGGGACGTATATCCTGGGGACATACATGGCAGGTGGTAGCAGAGGAGTGTGGGGAAAATTCCATGTGAAGGATATGAGCTTTGGATATCAGCCACCAAGCTCCAAATCTGTAATGCCCTGGGTCCAGACCTTAACAAATGGTAGCTAAAGCTGATCCTACCTATAAAGACATTCTAGCCTCTGACACCAACCTCTGGCTGGAATGGATGAGGTACACAGCTATCCACCACAACCAGACTGACTGTTACGTCTGTGTTGGTGCCCGTCCTCATTTAGGTACAGTGCCCTTAAACATCCCTGAAAGTATACAAGACTGTTTCATGAGTCTCTATACAAACACCTCCACCAATTACACAGAGTGTGAACAGTGGAAAGAAAAGTACCCGTTAATAACCAAGAATTCTCGTCCAGGAGAGGGACTGACCATTTACCCCGGTAATTACACTTGCTATGAGAGCAGGGAGGGAGGTGGAAGGTTTTTAGGGAATTTTACTGAAGGATACTGTAGCTCTTTCAGTTCTTTAGACGGTTCCAAGCTTCAGAACCAAGTTCAATCGTAAGAAGACATCTTTTGGTTCTGTGGAGATATGAAAATCAGAACCAGGTGTGGGAATTAGCTGCGGTAGAAGCAGGATTTCCGGTTTGAGAGACAGAGACACAGGATTGCAGTCCAACATAAAATTCCATTTTATTGAGGTGTCAGCAACAGAAAATAAACAGCCTTTACACGTCAGGCAAAATGGCAACAAAACAAAACCTGTTTGTCTGAGCGCTAACTAAACAGATCACTTCTAACTAAGCCCAGCCACCTTACTACCAGGCACTGGGAGAATTACTCACTCAGCAGCGTGGCACCTCCAGGCATGAACCAGGTCTCAGAGAGAGAGACTGAACACTCTGCCTGGGTTTATATGCACCTGCCTCAGGTGCAGCTGATTAGGCCTCAGCCTAGTCCACTACCAGAAGTGGACTATGGATTGGGGAACCCGCCCAACTCTTCCCCAATCCAGATAAAACTCCAGGCCCTACTTTGGCTTTACTACAAAGCCAGATTAAATTTTCTTATACACATGGCTCTGACATAAAAGGTTAGTATACAAAATGAGAATGTTGGCCTGGGAGAAAATGTCTGTATGTGGGTAAGTAACTGGCTCAGTGATAGAAAACAGAGGGTGGTTATTAACGGTAGATACTCAGATTGCTCACTGTCACTAGTGGGGTACCACAGGGGTCTGTATTGGGTCCTATTCTCTTCAATATATTTATTAATGATATTGTAGATATTGTAGATATTTGTAGTAAAATATCAATTTTTGCAGATGACACTAAACTGTGTGAAGTAATTGACACAGAGGAGGACAGTGCACTGCTACAGCAGGATCTGGATAGACTGGAGGCTTGGTCAGAAAAGTGGCAGATGAGGTTTAACACTGACAAATGTAAGGTTATGCACATGGGAAGGAATAATGCAAGTCACCAGTACATACTAAATGGTAAAGCACTGGGTAACTCTGACATGGAAAAGGACTGAGGAATTTTAGTGAACAGCAAACTAAGCTGTAGAAGCCAGTGCCAGACAGCTGCTGCCAAGGCCAATAAGATAATGGGTTGCATCAAAAGGGGCATAGATGCCCGTGATGAGAACATAGTCCTGCCACTTTATAAATCACTAGTCAGACCACACATGGAGTACTGTGTACAGTTCTGGGCTCCTGTGAACAAGGCAGACATAGCAGAGCTGGAGAGGGTTCAGAGGGGGGCAACTAAAGTAATAACTGGAATGGGTGGACTACAGTACCCAGAAAGATTATCAAAATTAGGGTTATTCACTTTAGAAAAAAGACGACTGAGGGGAGATCTAATAACTATGTATAAAAAATAAAAATATAAAATATAAAAATAAAAAAATATAAAATAAAAGGGGTCAGTACAGAGATCTCTCCCATCATCTATTTATCCCGAGGACTGTGACTGTGACGAGGGGACATCCTCTGCGTCTGGAGGAAAGAAGGTTTGTACATAAACATAGAAGAGGATTCTTTATGGTAAGAGCAGTGAGACTATGGAACTCTCTGCCTGAGGAGGTGGTGATGGTAAGTTCACTAAAAGAGTTCAAGAAGGGCCTGGATGTATTTCTGGAGGGTATTACAGGTTATAGTTACTAGAGAGGGGTCGTTGATCCAAGGAGTTATTCTGATTGCCTGATTGGAGTCGGGAAGGAATTTTTCCCCCTAAAGTAAGGAAAATTGGCTTCTACCTCACGGGGTTTTTTTTGCCTTCCTCTGGATCAACTTGTAGGAAAACAGGCCGAACTGGATGGACAGATGTATTTTTTCGGCCTTACAAACTATGTTACTATGTTACACACTCTGGGCACTCCCTGGAGCTTATGACACATATGACAGGATTCTGGGGGAAAATACCTGCCATCAATAACTTTACCAGTCACTGACTCACACAGGTTAGAGGGGAAGTGGGCTGGGGAATGCACCCTAGCGAAAGCCCTCATGCCAATGCACATAATATCCAACTCGCCGTCAGGGAATGAGACTCTGGTCCCCCGCCCTCAGACTCAGACAACTCCTCAGCCCAGGAGGAAGAGGGAAGCAGGCCCTGAGGAAGTCTTGACCCCCATGTTTATATAGATGCGATAGGAGTGCCAAGGGGGATCCTGATGAATTTAAGGCGAGAGACCAAGTAAAAGCTGGATTCGAATCACTCATCCCTCTAGTGGCAATTAATAAGAACGTAGATTGGATCAATTACATATATTACAATCAGCAGCGGTTTGTGAATTACACCAGAGATACCTTACAAGGCATAGTGGAACAGCTTGAACCCGCTTCCATTATGACTTTTCAGAATAGGATGGCTCTGGACATGATTCTAACCGAAAAAGGTGGTGTCTGCCACATGATTGGGGAGACCTGTTGCACCTATATTCCCGAAAACACAGGCCCCACAGGGAAAGTAACCATCGCCATAAAAAAACTGGAGAGCCTCTCCATCGAGTTAAAGAGAAATTCGGGCATTACTGATCCTTGGGATCAGTATTTCAGCTGGATGTCGGGCTGGCAGAAATAGCTGGTGCAATCGGGGATCATCCTGTTGCTAGTGTTATTGGTGCTAGGTTTGGTTTTTGTCTGTTTAATACCTTGTGTAAAGAAGCTGATCAGCAAAAGTGTTGACAGTATAACTCCAACCCTCCTGTTGACTAGTGAGGGACTGGAACCAGATTACCCTCAACAAGTTCAACCCTTAAGGTCAGTAGCCATAGCCACCCCAGATTACTAATCCTGTGAACAGAGATGACAAGAAGGGAAAGGTAGGACTGGATGGGGGAAGACAAGTCCGGGTACAAAGGGGGGTGGCTCATCTAGGAGCCATCCGTCTGAAACCGGCGAAGACATCCTTACTCCTACCCTGCTTTCCCCATCCAGGTAGGACATCGAGTCTAGGGCTAAGAGATGGATTTCAGCGGTAAAATAATGTTTTAGGGGGGAATGTGGGGATATTGAATAGATATGAGGAAAACATTATTTAACCTTATAGTGAACTATATATCTATGCAAAGCTTCAAGATGGCGCCTGCATCCTGTACACCACCCTGGAATGCAAGGAGAAGTTCCCATGGGAACCTCAGCCCATATGAGGATTGACCAATTAACGAGGAACCTGGTGCCTTATCACACTTCAAGCTGCCCACCTATATTTTGTTTATGATAAAACTCACTGTGTGCCTAATAAAGCAAGTTTTTGCGCTCCTACTCCTACGGAGAGAGTATCTATACCTGAGTCTTTATTCTGGTGTATTTCTTCATGTATGCACTCAGTACATTAATTAGGACAGAGGTGGACAAAGGGTTGAGGTCGTGTTAGATCTCCCCCAACACCTTGATTGGTGTCCTTGGTCCTGGCTCTCGTGGAGAAAAACCCTGCGCACTTTTAATAGCAAGTATGGTACAGTGCCTTGTGAAAGTATTCACCCCCTGGAACTTTTCAACCTTTTGCCACATTTCAGGCTTCTAACAAAAAGATATAACATTTTAAATTTTTGGTGAAGAATCAACAACAAGTGGGTCACAATTGTGAAGTGGAACGAAATTTATTGGATCATCTAAACTTTTTTTGTAATAATAAAACTGAAAAGTGAGGCATGCAAAATTATTCGGCCCCCTTGCATTAATACTTTGTTGTGCCACCTTTTGCTGCGATTATAGCTGCAAGTCGCTTGGGGTATGTCTCTATCAGTTTTGCACATCTAGAGACTGAAATTTTTGCCCATTCTTCCTTGCAAAACAGCTAGAGCTCTTTGAGGTTGGATTGAGAGCGTTTGTGAACAGCAGTTTTCAGCTCTTTCCACATATTCTCAATTGGATTCAGGTCTGGACTTTGACTTGACCATTCTAAGACCTGGATACGTTTATTTTTGAACCATTCCATTGTAGATTTTGCTTTGTAAATTTTGCTTTGTTTGGCATCATTGTCTTGTTGGAAGATAAATCTCCGTCCTAGTCTCAGGTCTTTTGCAGACTCCAACAGGTTTTCATCCAGAATGGTCCTGTATTTGGCTCCATCCATCTTCCCATCAATTTTAACCATCTTCCCTGTCCCTGCTGATGAAAAGCAGGCCCAAACCATGATGCTGCCACCACCATGTTTGACAGTGGGAATGGTGTGTTCAGGGTGATGAGCTGTGTTGCTTTTACGCCAAACATATCATTTTGCATTGTTTCCAAAAAGTTCAATTTTGGTTTCATCTGACCAGAGCACCTTCTTCCACATGTTTGGTGTGTCTGCCAGGTGGCTTGTGGCAAACTGTAAACAAGACTTTTTATGGATATCTTTGAGAAATGGCTTTCTTCTTGCCACTCTTCCATAAAGGCCAGATTTGTGAAGTGTTCGACTGATTGTTGTCCTATGGACAAACTCTCCCACCTCAGCTGTAGATCTCTGAAGTTCATCCAGAGTGATCATGGGCCTCTTGGCTGCATCTCTGATCAGTCTTCTCCTTGTTTGAGATTAAAGTTTAGAGGGACGACCGGGTCTTGGTAGATTTGCAGTGGTCTGATACTCCCTCCATTTCAATATGATCGCTTGCACAGTGCTCCTTGGGATGTTTAAAGCTTGGGAAATCTTTTGGTATCCAAATCCGGCTTTAAACCTTTCCACAACAGTATCACAGACCTGCCTGGTGTGTTCCTTGGTCTTCATGATGGTCTCTGTGCTTTAAACAGAACCCTGAGACTATCACAGAGCAGGTGCATTTATACGGAGACTTGATTACACACAGGTGGATTCTATTTATCTTCATCAGTCATTTAGGACAACATTGGATCATTCAGAGATCCTCAATGAACTTCTGGAGTGAGTTTTCTGAACTGAAAGTAAATGGGCCAAATAATTTTGCACACCCCACTTTCAGTTTTATTATTACAAAAAAAGTTTAAATGATCCAATAAATTTCGTTCCACTTCACAATTGTGACCCACTTGTTGTTGATTCTTCACCAAAATTAAAATGTTATATCTTTTTGTTTGAAGCCTGAAATGTGGCAAAAGGTTGAAAAGTTCCAGGGGGCCGAATACTTTCGCAAGGCACTGTACTTTCTACATACCTATAGGATGATTAAATGTATTTCATTGAATGTGAAGGGTCTTAACTCTAATGTTAAAAGGAGATTAGCTTTAAATGAATGCTGCTCTCAGAAGGCAGATGTGGTTTTCCTTTGGGAGACTCATTTTGACCGGGATGGCTCCTTTAAATTTGCAGCCCGCTCATTCCCGTGAGTGTACTCTGCTTCGGCGGGGAAAAAATCAGCAGGAGTGGCTATTTTACATTCTGCTGACTGCCCTTTACAAGTTGAATCTGGAGTTTCTGATGCAAATGGCAGATTTGTTATTCTTAAAACTACTGTACATGGCAATACACTTTGTAATGTCTACGCCCCTAATTCTGCCTAAATTCCCTTTTTGAACAAAGTCCTCCTGGAGCTCTCTCGTTACCTCCCTGCAGCACTAATTGTAGGGGGTGATTTTAATATTTCCTTCTCGGAACATCTGGATAGATTGTCCCCCACTGTGGTCCCACCTTCACACTCTCAGCGTAGACTCTCACGTCTCTTTCAGTGTATAATTCGAAAGTTTGCACTATACGATCTGTGGCGGATAAACGACCCTACCTCACAGATGTACACTTTTTACTCTCATCCGCATCACACGCATACCCGTATTGATTTTTTTTTTTTGTAACATCCCTACTCTTAGAATGCTTGACAATGCAGAGATAGGTGCTATCATATGGTCGGATCATGCTCCGATTTCTGTCTCCATTAAAACGTCTGGGAAACATGTCAGAGTATGTCACTGGAGATTGAACCCGACACTATCTTGGCGCGTCAGCTACGTGACTCTAATCTCTCAGGAGTCCCGACAGCTCTGAGACAAGTTGATGGTACTATGGTCTATGATCCTGGAGAAATCTTGAACCTTTTTCAAGACTTTTATGCTTCTCTTTACTCCCTCCCTCAACAAGGGCCATCCGATCCAGTGGAACGCCAAATTCTTTTCACCTCATTCTTAGACCAATGTAATTTACCAAAGGTGTCGAATAAGGCTCTGTCCTCGCTCAATGCCCAGGTTTGCCTTATCTTTACTATTTACTATCACTTTTCTTCTATCCTACATAAATATCCATGTAAATATGTTAACATTATTTAACTCTTTTTAACAGGGATCCCCGATACCTACATCCATCCTGCACTCATACATAACCCTTATTCCTAAACCAGGTAAAGACCCACTGGATTGTTCAAATTATCAGTCTATTGCCCTCCTCAATTTGGATCTAAAAATATTTACTAAAATCCTCGCTAATCAACTCTCGTATTGGCTCCCTCAATTAGTACTCAAGGATCAAGTAGGTTTTGTTATGGGCCGTCAGGGTGTAGACAATACAAGGAGAACTATAGATTTGATAGATGTTATCTATTAGCATGATCATCAGGCATTGTTGTTAACCCTTGATGCAGGAACCCTTGATTCCAGGCCTTCTTGAATCAGGTTTCTGGGGCCAATTGGTTCTCCAAACTAGACCTAAGGGGAGCGTATAATCTGATTCGGATTCGGGAAGGAGATGAGTGGAAGACTGCTTTTAACACACCACTGGGGCACTTCGAATATCTTGTTATGCCTTTCGGTCTGAGTAATGCCCCGGCAGTCTTCCAAGGTTTTATGAATACCATTTTTCATGATGTTATTGGGGTCTTTATGGTGGTCTATCTGGATGACATCCTGATTTTTTCTCCAGATCTGACCACCCATCATGAACATCTTCGCCTTGGAAAAATGTATTTTTTGTGTGCAAAAGGTTTCATTTCTGGGTTATGTGGTCACTCCTTCCGATGTACAGATGGATCCATGTAAGGTTCAGGCGATAGCAGAGTGGGTCCGCCCCACTGACTTAAAATCCCTTCAACGGTTTCTAGGTTTTGCCAGTTACTACAGAAACTTTATAAAAAACTTTTCTGTATTCGCCAAACCACTCACGGATCTTACCCGCAAGGGGGCTGATCCTAGCAACTGGTCTCCTGCAGCATACTCTGCGTTTCAGGAGCTCAAGAAAGCTTTTTCTACAGCCCCTGTGCTGATTCAGCCTGATCTCTCTCAACCCTTCATTGTAGAGGTAGATGCTTCTGAGGTCGGTGTAGGGGCAGTATTATCTCAAGGGTCTTCTGCTCTCACAAACCTCAGGCCATGTGCATTTTTCTCTAAAAAATTCTCTTCATGTGAGAGAAATTATGATATTGGGAATCGCAAGCTCCTTGCGATCAAATGGGCTTTTGAAGTGTGGCGCCATTTCTTGGAGGGAGCTCTTCACCCAGTGACAGTGATCACAGACCATAAAAACCTGGTGTATCTTGATAGTGCAAAACGTCTCAATGCTCGTCAGGCCAGATGGGCCTTGTTTTTCTCACGTTTTAATTTTGTTGTTACCTACCGTCCGGGTACAAAAAATGTAAAAGCTGATGCTTTATCCCGGAGTTTCAGTATTCCTGAGGGTTCGGAGTCTGAGTCTGGTAACATTTTACCTCCAGGTATTGTACTGGCAGCTGTCTCCTCTCACCTCTCTTCTCAAATTCTTGCTGAACAAAATTCTGCTCCTAAAGACCTTCCAGAAGGCAAATTGTTTGTTCCCATGTCTTGCCGTTTGAGAGTGTTAGAGGAGACACATTGTTCAGTGCTAGCAGGTCACCCAGGTGTTCGGGGAACATTAGATCTACTGAAAAGAAATTATTGGTGGCCACGTATGCATACTGACGTTTATGCTTTTGTTCAGGCTTGTCAAGTCTTTGCGCGGGGAAAGATCCCCAGGAGACGTCCTGAGGGACCTCTTCTCCCGCTCCCAGTGCCAGACAAACCCTGGTCTAACATTTCCATGGACTTTGTTACCGATTTGCCACCATCCCAGGGGTGCACTGTCATTTGGGTGGTGGTGGATCGGTTCTCTAAAATGGGTCATTTCATTCCGTTGAAAAAACTGCCATCAGTGGAAGAATTGGCTGATATGTTTATCCAGCATGTGGTTCGTCTCCATGGTATTCCTGATGAGGTGGTATCCGACAGGGGGGTACAATTTGTGGCTAAGTTTTGGCGAGCTTTCTGTTCAAAATTAGAGGTTAAATTGTCCTTTTCTTCTGCCTTTCACCCTGAAACCAGTGGGCAGACGGAGAGGATGAATCAGGAGCTGATCCAGTACCTTCGTCTTTTTATCTCTGACTGTCAGCATCAGTGGGCCTCATATCTCCCGCTAGCTGAATTTGCTATCAACAATCACACTAGTTCATCCACACTCACATCACCCTTTTACTGTAATTATGGTTTTCACCCCAGGTTTTCTTTCTCATCGTGTTCTGTTTCTGATACTCCTCGGGCAGAATCCATAACTAACCAACTGTGCACAGTGTGGTCACGAGTTCAGCAGAACTTGAAAAAATCACAAAGCCAAATGGTCCACCATTCCAGGAATAAACATACTGTCTCTGAAACTTTTGTTGTGGGTGATAAAGTCTTGTTGTCTACTAAAAACCTCAAATTGAAAGTTCCGTCTCTGAAATTTGCTCCTAGGTTCATCGGTCCTTTTGTCATAACTCATGTGTTTAATCCTGTATCTTTCAAGGTTGCGTTGCCCCCTGAATGGCGGGTCCACAATACTTTTCATAAAAATCTGCTAAAGCGCTATGTTGACCCTGTTGTACCCCTCCCTGACCCTCCCTCTCCGTCTGTTGTGGATAGAGATCTTGAGTATGAGGTGGAGAGGGTTCTGGACTCTAGGTTGGTGAGGAATTCCCTTCAGTACCTCATCCATTGGAAGGGATTCGGTCCAGAAGATAGATCTTGGGTCCCTGCTAGGGATGTGCATGCACCCCGGTTAGTGAGATTGTTTCACCAGAGTCATCCTTCTAAACCATCTCTGAGTTCTAAGGGTCCGGAGGCCCCTCCTGGAGGGGGGGTACTGTCAGGACCGGCAGTCATTGCACCCGTTCTGCTTGTCCTGTCTCTGACTCTGGTGGCGAGGTGGTTGCCCGTGGTCAGGCTTCGTCCGCTATTTTGGCAGGCTCCTCCTCCAGCCGACGGTCTCTGGCTGTGGATGTGCGTCCCAGGCAGGGGACGCGCGCAACGGTCATAAGTGCCAGGAACGTGGCTGGTGCGCACACTCGCTCGCGGCCTGTTACTGGTCGCCGGAAAACGCGAGCAATATAGTCTGTGTTTATTTTCTGATTTATCTGGTATCTTATGAGTTAAGTTTTGTTCCTTGCTTTCTCCTCCCAGTCAGCTGGTTGGGTGGGGTCTGCTAGGTATTTAAGGACTTCTAATGTAAGCCTTGCTGCCAGTATTTGGAGTTTCCTTGCTACTACCTGGTTTGTCATTTGTTGCTCTGCTATTTAGATTCTTGTTTGTTCTTTGACCCTCGGCGTGTTTTGGACTACTCTTGGCTTACTGATTTTGTTCCTGACGTACTCTCCTGGTTTTGACACGGCTATCTGACTATCCATTTGTTCTTGTTTGTCTGTCTTGTTTGTTTCCCTTCCCCTGCACTTTTTCTAGTGTATCTCGAGTCTTCAAGTTGTCGACTCAGGGGTTAGCCTGCGTAGGCAATAGGCAGGGAAAGGGGTTGGGATTTAGCTCAGGGATCACTTACCCCTTGTCTATGTATCCCAGCCCTGACAAAAAGCATTTGATCGCTTGCATTGGCCTTTTATGTTCTCCACCCTGGGCGCCTTTGGCATTTCAGGTCCTTTTCTCACTGAACTTCGTTCACTATACACCCAGCCAATGGCCACTATCAAAATGCTTCATGCTCATTCACCTGCATTTCCCATACATAATGGTATGCGTCAGGGACGTCCGCTTTCCCCCCCTGCTCTTCGTGGTCTGCATTGAACCCCTCGCTGCAGCTATTAGGTCTCATCCCGTCATTTATTGAGTTACAGTCAACAAAGAGGAATTTAAAATTTCTTTATTTGCATATGACATTCTTCTCACCTTAACAGATTTACATGTCACTCTTCCAAACCTTTTTAGGCTCCTAGATACTTATGGTAAGCTGTCGGGCTATAAAGTGAATACCACGAAAACTTAAAGCGGCTCTGTCACTAGGTTTTAACCTATGTATTTAAATACATAGGTTAAAACCCCTTAACTTGTACAGTTAGAACATACCTGTATTGCAGAGTACAGCGCAGCGGTTGTGCTGAAAAAAGACCTTTAAACTTTATGTTAATGAGCCTTCGGAGCACCGGGGGGCGGGCTCTTTCTTCCTGAGCACCGCTTCTTCACCGCCCCCCGGGTCCCGAGGCTCTCCCCGATGCCGACGTCCACGCCCCTCTGAAAATTGATTGACAGCTGAAATCCCGCCGGCGCATGCGCAGAAGCGCTTGCAGTGCCGAACACCGCAAGCGCTTCCATCCTTGTGCGCACGCGCCGTCACTTCCGGGTTCAGCGAAGTGACGGCGCGTGCGCACAAGGATGGAAGCGCTTGCGGTGTTCGGCACTGCAAGCGCTTCTGCGCATGCGCCGGCGGGATTTCAGCGCTAGGCCAAACGGCCTAGCGCTGTCAATCAATTTTCAGAGGGGCGTGGACGTCGGCATCGGAGAGAGCCTCGGGACCCGGGGGGCGGTGAAGAAGCGGTGCTCAGGAAGAAAGAGCCCGCCCCCCGGTGCTCCGAAGGCTCATTAACATAAAGATTAAAGGTCTTTTTTCAGCACAACCGCTGCGCTGTACTCTGCAATAAAGGTATGTTCTAACTGTAGAAGTCAAGGGGTTTTAACCTATGTATTTAAATACATAGGTTAAAACCTAGTGACAGAGCCTCTTTAAGCTTTACCTCTTAACCTCTCTCCTGACAGATTAGCCGTACTTCAAGCCAACTTTTACTTCAGATGGAGTGTTTGGACCTTATGTTATCTGGGAGTACAATTGACCCCAACATACTCTTCTCTGTATACCCCAAACTTCCCGACTCTCTTCCAAGACCTTAGAGCTCTTTTAACTAAGTGGATATCGTTACCTATATCACTATTTGGGCCGTTAAAATGTCTATTTTACTTAAACTATTATATTTGTTTGAAACCCTTCCGGTCCCTGTACCGGCAAAAGATTTGCGAGCCCTTAAATCTGCTAGATTAAGGTTTATATGGAATGGAAACGGCATAAAATAGCATGTAGTATGTTTACTGCCCTTAAAACAGTGGTCTACCTTGTATGCGTATTACAAATGGATGGAGATACAAAAACTTTGGATAGCACCTGTACATCCCAACTCCCTTTTATGGGCCTCTGTACCTCCTACTCTGATACAGCAATTACTGGGACCAATGTCCTTTACCTATGACATCTGGCGGAAGTGTAGACAGCAATTTTCCCTAGTATCTGACAACTCTTCCATGACTTCCTTTTTGTTCACGCCTTTGTTTTGCTTTGCAGACCTAGTAGACTATAGAATCCTGCAACTGTTGCCATTTGAAACTCTTCAATCCTCATTTCAATTGCCAGAATCTTCTAGATACCACTACTTGCAAATACAGCATCTATTTACTAGTTTATTTAGCTCCTCACGGGTATCTACCCCAACATTATTTGAGAAACTATGCAAGCTTTCGGATTCGACCAAGGGACTTATTTCTGAGATTTATGTTATACTTTCTTCCCTCTCTTCCTCAACGCCTATTTGACATCCATACATGTCTAAATAGAAAACGATTTTAGATCGCACAATTTCTCTCAAAGAATGGGGACTGATTTGGAGGAGAGCTGCTTTGACGTCTACTTGTATTATCCATAGGGAGAACTCTTATAAAATATTGATGTTGTTTTACCACACCCCACAATTGTTGAAGCATCTCAACCCCAGTATCTCAGATAGATGTTGGAGATGTGGAATAGGTGTGCATAAGATGCATAGGTATGCATCGGTATGCATCTTTTGGGAATGCCCCCTACTAAGCTCATTCTGGAAATCAACTCAATCTGTCCTCCACCAGTTACTAGGCATTAGGTTCCCTTTGGATCCTTTCTTCTGTTTACTGAATATGCTTCGCATGCCTTTGAAAAAATATTCCCTGCTTTTAACATTGCATATATTGACAGCTGCAAGGCGCCTTGTCACCAGTTTTTGGAAGAGGACAGATCTGCCAACTCAACTTGACCTTATAACTAGTGTTATGGAAGTTAGAAGAATGGAACATCTTACAGCCACCATGGCTAATCAGATTCATAGATTTGATGGCATTTGGCATGTTAGGGATGAGTATTCTGGTGCATGCCTCTAGAGACTATTCTTGTTCCCCTTCTTAAATATTTCCCCTTCTGTTTCAAGTTCTTAGTCTTTTTACTTATTGTATGTCCTTTTCTACCCCTTAGGGTTTTTTTTCTCTCTTATGGTTGACTAACTATAGCTGTTCTATATATTACTGACCTGTTCCTATTGTACTGGTCAGCAAATTTGACATCTTATCTTGCTTTGCTGTAAAGTTTTTACGGATCTTTATATAACCTTATATATGTGTTGTGATGAAACTACCATTTATGTTTCGGTGAATATTGTTCTTACTTAGCACATTGTTGCTTTTTTAAGTACTTTCTGTACAAAACAAAAAGGACAACACTGCTGTATTGTGTTTCACTAATAATGCTTTAATAAAAAAAAACACATGTGGCCCTATTCTTTTGTCTTAAAGGGGTTGTCTGGGTGCAGAGCTGAATCCGGACATATCCCCATTTTCACCCAGGCAGCCCCCCTGACTTGAGCATCGGAGCAGTTCATGCTCCAATGTTCTCTTTTGCAGTGCGCTAAATTGCGCAGGGCAAAGGCATTTTCTGGAGTTTCGGTGATGTACCGGGCTCTCCTTAGGGCTGCCAGGCGGAGGCTTCTGCCCAGCAGTGAGCCCCATGACGTCACCGGCACTGATGGGCGGGCTTTAGCGCTGCCCTAGCCTGTAAAACGGCTAGAACAGCACTAAAGCTGGCCCATCAGAGCCTGTGACATCACCGAACACACTGCTGGGCGGAAGATTCCGCCCGGCAGCGTGTGCAGGTAAACACACAAGCTCCTGCCCTACGCCATCCCGCACAGGGCAAGGGAGCGCATCGGAGCATGTCATGCAGTGTTACAGCAACCACGGCACCCATAGCATTTCCTCAAGCTACTTCCATAAGGTGCTGGCCCTTGTCTGTTACCACCCCCACACTTTGAAGGTGATCCAAATCTATATTGTGGGTTCATAAACCAATGCACAAGTTTTTGTCCTATCAGTTGCCTACCAATCGGGCCAAAGTGACATTTATGATCTTGCATCTTTCTGGTGAGGGTTTAGCCTGGGCCGACCCACTATGGGAGAGAGATGAAGCCACCTGCATTGACCTGCAATTCAGAGAACATACCACAGAAGCAGACCTTAACTCTTGGCATCAGTATTCCAGAGACCGTTGGCTTCTCTTTCTTCTACCACTAATACTACCTCTGAACCCATGCAAGTGGACAAAGTCAGGCTGATTGAAGAATCACTGAAGCAGGCTTTGTTTGCTGAATAAACTTCCACAGAAGGCTTGAATAATATCAAATGTAGATCATCCCTCGGCACAAAAAAACAGTTGAAGAGTTTATTCCATCCAATGCACGTCGTTCATAGGAGGGTTTTCCTGGTTTATTTGTATTCAAACAAAAATACAACAACGCATTTCGGGGATTTAATTCCCCTTCATCAGGTTAATATCCAGCACTGTAATAATCTGAAGAAGACAACGTAAATTCCCAAAACACATTGTTACAGTGGGGAAAAAAAAGTATTTAGTCAGCCACCAATTGTGCAAGTTCTCCCACTTAAAAAGATGAGAGAGGCCTGTAATTGACATCATAGGTAGACCTCAACTATGAGAGACAAAATGAGAAAACAAATCCAGAAAATCACATTTTTAAAGAATTTATTTGCAAATTATGGTGGAAAATAAGTATTTGGTCACCTACAAACAAGCAAGATTTCTGGTTCTCACAGACCTGTAACTTCTTCTTTAAGAGGCTCCTCTGTCCTCCACTCATTACCTGTAGTAATGGCACCTGTTTGAACTTGTTATCAGTATAAAATACAACTGTCCACAACCTCAAACAGTCACACTCCAAACTCCACTATGGTGAAGACCAAAGAGCTGTCGAAGGACAACAGAAACAAAATTGTAGACCTGCACCAAGCTGGGAAGACTGAATCTGCAATAGGCAAGCAGCTTGGTGTGAAGAAATCAACTGTGGGAGCAATAATTAAAAAATAGAAGATATACAAGACCACTGATAATCTCCCTCGATCAGGGGCTCCATGTAAGCTCTCACCCCGTGGGGTCAAAATGATCACGAGAACTGTGAGCAAAAATCCCAGAACCCCACGAGGGGACCTAGTGAATGACCTGCAGAAAGCTGGGACCAACGTAACAAAGGCTACCGTCAGTAACACACTACGCTGCCAGGGACTCAGATCCTGCAATGCCAGACGTGTCCCCCTGCTTAAGCCAGTACATATCCGGGCCCGTCTGAAGTTTTCTAGAGAGCATTTGGATGTTCCAGAAGAATATTGGGAGAATGCCATATGGTCAGATGAAGCCAAAGTAGAACTGTTTGGTAGAAACACAACTCGTCGTGTTTGGAGGATGGTGAATGCTGAGTTGCATCCAAAGAACACCATACCTACTGTGAAGCATGGGGGTGGCAACATCATGCTTTGGGGCTGTTTCTCTGCAAAGGGACCAGGACGACTGATCCATGTACATGAAAGAATGAATGGGGCCATGTATCGTGAGATTTTGAGTGCAAACATCCTTCCATCAACAAGGGCATTGAAGATGAAACGTGGCTGGGTCTTTCAGCATGACAATGATCCCAAGCACACTGCCAGGGCAACGAAGGAGTGGCTTCGTAACAAGCATTTCAAGGTCCTGGAGTGGCCTAGCCAGTCTCCAGATCTCAACCCCATAGAACACCTTTGGATGGAGTTGAAAGTCTGTGTTGCCCAGCGACAGCCCCAAAACATCACTGCTCTAGAGGAGATCTGCATGGAGGAATGGGCCAAGATACCAGCAACAGTGTGTGCCAACCTTGTGAAGACTTACAGAAAACATTTGACATCTGTCATTGCCAACTAAGGATATATAGCAAAGTATTGAGATGAACTTTTGTTATTGACCAAATACTTATTTTCCACCATAATTTGCAAATAAATTCTTTAAAAATCAGACAATGTGATTTTCTGGATTTGTTTTCTCATTTTGTCTCTCATAGTTGAGGTCTACCTATGATGTCAATTACAGGCCTCTCTTATCTTTTTAAGTGGGAGAACTTGCACAATTGGTGGCTCACTAAATACTTTTTTTCCCCACTGTATATAATGCGTTTGATGGAATAAACTCTTTTTTGTGCCGAGGGATGATCTACATTTGAGGCTGATTGAAGAGCTATGTCAGTGTAGGTGTTCTAACAATCTATGTTTGTACTGTGAAAACAAGGGACACTATGAATGCCCTAATAAGGAGGCTTAACTCCCGGGGACTAGGGTCCATAGGAGAGATGGCCCTAGGTGAAGACTCAGTCTCTCCAAAGTTGTCTATTCCTGTGGAATTACCTATCAAAGATATGCGGTTCACCATGTAGGCCCTCATCGACTCTGGCTTGGCATGTCATTTCCTGCATCATGCCTTAGTAAATCAGTATTGAATACCAGTTCAGCATCTAAAGAAGCCCTTGGTGTTGTTAAAGCGTGTGAATGCACTGAATGATTCAGTTAGTCATAATAATGCGTCCAAAGTTTTGGTTTGTGGTGTGATAGGGAACTTGTTGAGTAAAACACCTAAGTCTAGGACTTCAAGGCAAGAAGAATAATGGACTCTAAACTTGTACTCCGTCTGTTGATCTTCAGTATGGACTGCGCCACCACCCCCGGTTTACCAAAGGAAGGCCAAGTGTGGAAATTGATAAGACCCCAACGGCAGTGACAAATGAGACCAAGCATGGTTCCTGTACCACAAGAGAGCTGGAATATATGGATGGCTATGCTGCAATGCATGCTGGAAGCTGTCTTATCTAATTGTAAACTCTGGATGGATGCAAATAATTCATGGAGATGGACTCAAAGTTGGTGCAGCAGAGGTGGACGTCTTCATGTGGCAAAGACAAGTACAGTGCCAGGCGCCTCTCACAGGGTGGTGTGTGAATCTGACACATGGACTGGTGACAATCGGAGGAGAAGACATAAGAGCCAACATCAAATTAAAACAAATGGCTATGGACGTTGTTTAGAGGGACTTGGGTGACTGGGAAGCATTGGTTTCTCCAATGTTTAAGAAAATACCACCACTCACGATTGAATTGGACACATTATTTAAGAGGGATGATAGGAGAATTAGAGAAATTAGTCAGAGAAAATATAGCCAATGCTAAAAAGATAACAGAATTTTAGGAGCCCTGGTGGAGCATTCCATATAATACCTATGCTCACCCTTTATTATTATGTTTTCTTTTGTGAATCAATTCAGATCTGAAATGATTCAAGGGGGGGGGGGGGTATTGGTATATGATATATTTATATACATATATTATATCTGACATTCACACATGGTACATTGATCTAACATTGGAGGACATTTAATCAGCCGATAATCACTTTTACAATCAGAAGCTATGTAAAACTTCTAGGTGAGATTGGAAGGATAAAGATCCTTTTGTTTCAATGAAATGCCTCAGGTTTATATAGACCAGCGGAGACAGTGAGGCTGCGAGAACAATAGATAAGGTTCTGTCCAGGGCAGTTTCTGTTTATGGTAAAGGGAACTATTGTCTGTCATCCAGGTCTACTCAGAACTGCCCAGACAAGAATCTTCCCTCCGAATTTTTAAGTTAGACATCTACCTCAACCAAAACAGGATTATAAAATCAACCAATCGTAATATCAGTTTAGTTTAAAACAACCAATAGACTTATGATTAGTGTTGGAATTCTGTACTAGCCAATGAGATGTCCTCCAAATGTTAGTCAATGGGTAAAAATGGTATAACAAGGAAGGCTGATGTATGGTTAGGAAGAGAAGAATTAAGGAAACGAAGAAAGAAAAAGGAATAAAATGATGGACTGAGAGGCATGAACTGATGAATGAGCTAAGGTAACTTATTCTGGGTATAAGTAGGCTTATTCATATTAAGAGCTATAACCTTGCTGTATCTGGGTCTAACAATCGGAATAAAGCTTCATCTCTGGAAAAGAACCAAGGATTGCTGCGATCATCTTTTCATCATTTTCCATCAATATTCGTATTTAACAACACTTGGTAGTGAGATCCATCTATGGGAGGTCTGTCACTGAGACCATACAATATGTTGGAGCTTTGTATGGGCGCACTCCACTAAAAAAAAAAGTTACATTGTACGTCCATCTCCACTAGTTCTCTAATTGTGGGGCTTCATTGGATCCATCTGCATTGTCCTGTCCAGGACTAGAGCTCTGGACAGATTCTTTGCTGGGTCCTGCATGTCAGACCCAGTGTCTGACCACTGTTCTACCTGTTTGGACTCCAACCTTTCCACCAAATCTGCATGGGTTACCAGCTACACAGACATCTTTGAAAAAAGGAGATATGGACTTTGCCTCCCCATCTCTTCTATGACTGCCCCTAAAAACCATAGACAGCAGCAGCGGACAGGAAGAGAGAAGGGAGACAGGACATGTGCACGCCATCTCCTCACACAGCTAAACGGCAGGGGTGCCAGGTGTCGCACCCCCGCCGATTTGATATTGATGACTTACACTGAGGATAGGTCACCAATAGTAAACGCCCGGACAACCCGTTTAAGACAGATGCTTTGTCCATTTCTTTCTCAGCACATTATTGGTAAAACGTTTGTACCATTGTCCAAGAAGAGGCAGGTCTTGTCCTGGTCACCTGCTCACATTGTATCTGATCGGTGGTTACATTTTACCTCAAAATTCTGGAAAGTTATTTGTAAACAAATGTAATCTTTATTAGCATAAATTCCTAAAAACATTACAAGAATAAATAATAAAAATGGATCACTTGTGTGGCGGCAGTAAAGGGCGAATCAGACACTACAGGGTGTCGGTTGTGGTGTGACATGCCTTTGGGGTTGTAGTTCAGATGGTCACACGCAGGCACCTTATTTATGGAAAATTGATGTATATTGTTGTAATAAATGTTCATTTATTTTGGAAGGAAAGTAGTCCGTATACAGGATACCTCGAGAACACTCTGTTCACTATTGGTGAATTTTTATGCCCAGATACGCGACATTATTCCGAATTTCAAACATTGGTCTATATACTTTTGGACCCGGAACACCATCACAGGGTGAAGACTCTCAGTCAATTTCAGTGACTCCAAAATCATATATTGACAGACTTTCCAATCGAGTACACCTTTTGAAGATACACCTACCTATCCATTTATGTATCCATTTATGCATTTATAGGTGTGGGTGATGAAAGATTACCTAAGGTGCAGGCTCGACGAGGGACAACTCTGCATCCACTCTGTAGGATGTTAGCTACTGTCTAATCCTCATGCAAGTAAGGCAGATGCTTTAATACAATATTTTTAATAGTTGGAAACTGCCTACTAAAAGTTAGAACCAATGTGGGGGATGATTGTGTTGAATTTATTTTATTTTTTTGATGTTTTTGTTTGTTTTTGATATTTGCTTTTATGGCCTCTGTGCCTCGTCCTGGTTTCATATAAGGCTGCATCCGAAATGGATGTGGATCCACGATCCAGTTGTTGGTCGTGGGTTGTGGAAACCGTATTCACCTCTGAATTGTCATTCGGAAACAAAAGCTCATGTCTATTTTTTTGAGAAGCAATGCTGTAAGCCCTATCTAACATCCAGTGAGGATAACCTCTGTGCGACAACCTTGATTTAATGGTCGCACATTCAGATACAAATGCCTCATATGTACAACAATTACACCGCGCTCGTATCATTCCTCCTACTGGTATGGCTTTAATGGTATGGACTGGATAATGGCTATTTGCTTTAAGAATCGTATTACCTGCTGTAGCTTTGCGGTAGGTTTTGGTTTGATAGGTGATCCCGGCATTCCAATAAGTGTGACATCCAAAAAATTAACAAAAAAAAATCATGATGGCAGGTAAACCTTAAATTAAAAGGATTGCTATTAATATAATCAACAAAGGAAGGTATGGAAGACACATCGCCTGTCCAAATAAACAGGAGATCATCGATGAATCTTCCATACCATTGAATGCAACCACTATATGGATTACCTAAACCAAAAAGAAACTTCTCCTCCCAAAAAGACATAACCAAATTGGCCAGAGATGGGGAAAATTTAGCTCCCATCGAAACGCCATTGATTTGCAAATAAAAAACATCAAAAAGAAAATAATTATGTGTCAGTAAAAAGGAGGTAACTGACACTATGTATTGTCTCAGATCTAAAGTATAATCACTATAGCAATTCAAATGGTGTTCCAATGCCATAATTGCCACGCTGAAAGGACTACTAGTATACAAAGATACTACATCGCAGGTTAGACAGACATTAGACTCTCTCCAGTCCATATCATAAAAAGCCTTCAATACATCAGTTGTGTCTTTTAGATATCCAGGGACTCGGCGAACAAGGGGCTGTAACAATAAGTCTAACCACTAACTCAATTTGTAAGTTAGCGAACCTATACCGGACACTATCAGTCGCATGGGAGGAGGAAATTTTTGGTAGAGCATGTAAAATTGGCGTGATTGGGTGATCTGGTTTTAAATAGTCAGATTGCCTTTGCGATATGTGCCCACAATTTAAACCCTGAGTAAGTAAGGACAAATACTGGCTAGAAAATATATCAATAGGATTGCCCAACAATCTTCTATATGTTGTGGTGTCAGACAGCAAACTGGCAACCTGATCACAGTAATCCTGTTTGTTCATAACAACTACTGAACCGCCTTTGTCTGACATCTTAATGGTTAAATTATCCATAGCCATTAACTCTTTCAATGCTTCTTTAAAAGACAATGGAAAATTCTCAAAATACTGAGAAAAATCTTTGGAAGTTAAATAATTCCACCAAATCTCTTTCCACCATTGATTGAAAGCGATCCATGCCCATAGTGCGTGAGCTGGTTGGATAAAAATATTTATTCTTTATTTTGAATTGAGTGGCTTGGCTCGTGTTCACATTGGTGGAAACATCATCAGACAATTCCTTGAGACATAATAATAAAACTTGCTCCTGGAAGGAAAGATTGACATACAAATTATCATCTGTGGACCTTGGATTAATTTGCATACCATGCTCATTGAAAAAATGGCATTTTACAGTGAGATCACGGATAAATTTATTGATATCACATAAAGTGCTGAATATGTCAAAATTGCCAGCAGGAGCAAAATTAAGACCAAGAGACAAAACTTCAATTTGATCAGGAGACAAAGAAACAGAAGATAGATTAACAACATCATTATCAGAAGACAAACTCAGAACATCAGATGGAACTAATTCTTCTGGTGTCGTGTTTTCATAACATGTGGTTTTTTTATGTTTTCTTCCAGCCCTTCGTTTTTTGCCTTTTTCTTGGTTTTTATTTTTCTGTTTTTTTGTAATAGGACAGATTCTTTGGTGTAGAAATAGAAGTATCCGCAGAATCCATTTCCATAGTTTCTGAAAATGTCTCCAGTGAGTCGGCTTCTGACGAGGAAAAGCTTACACATGGTGTTCTGGTACCAGATGAGTGTTTATTATTAGACCTTTTTTTCAGGATAGATTTGGGAGTATGATTGCAGTTTTCTCTTCTTCCCCATTCATAAACTTAAGTCTTAGGTCTGGCTTACCTGCGATGTAGTATCTTTGTATACTAGTATTCCTTTCAGTGTGGCAATTATGGCATTGGAACACCATTTGAATTGCTATAGTGTTTATACTTTAGAGCTGAGACAATACATAGTGTCAGTTACCTCCTTTTTCCGACACATAATTATTTTCTTCTTGATAATTTTTTTTATTTGCAAATCAGTGGCGTTTCGATGGGAGCTAAATTTTCGCCATCTCTGGCCAATTTGGTTATGTCTTTTTGGGGGAAGAAGTTTCATTTTGGTTTAGGTAATCCATACAGTGGTTGCATTCAATGGTATGGAAGATTCATCGACGATCTCCTGTTTATTTGGACAGGCAATGTGTCTTCCATACCTTCCTTTGTTGATTATATTAATAGTAATCCTTTTAATTAAAGGTTTACCTGCCATCATGATTTTTTTTATGTTAATTTTTTGGATGTCACACTTATTGGAATGCCGGGATCACCTATACAAACCAAAACCTACCACAAAGCTTCAGCAGGTAAGGCTACTTTCACACTAGCGTTTTTAAATTTCAGTATTGAGTTCCGTCATAGGGGCTCAATACCGGAAAAAAAAGCTTCAGTTTTGTCCCCATTCATTGTCAATAAGGACAAAACTGAACTGAAGACAACGGAATGCTCCTGAAAGCATTCCGTTCCATCTTCAGATCGGAGAACAAACCGCAGCATACTGTGGTTTTCTCTCCGGTCCAGGCATCCGCACCAAGACGGATCCGGAATGACCCCCAGTGCAAGTCAATGGGGACGGATCCGTTTGGTGTGACCACAATGGTGAACAGATCCACCCTCCATTGACTTTCAATGGAGTTCAGGACGGATCCGTCACCACACACAAACACATATATACTTACATACTCCAGGCAGGCAGGCCGCACGTCTTCATGCCCAGGAGGCGCGCTGCTATGACAATTCCCTACAGCGCCCAGCAGAGGGCGCTGTGGGGAATCGTCATAGCTGCACGCCTCCTGGGCGTGAAGACGTGCGGCCTGCCTGCCTGGAGTATGTAAGTATGTATGTGTTTGTGTGTATGTGTGGGTATGTATGTATGTCTATTTATGGTACTGTGTGACATGTGTGGGGCCGGAACGCGGTTACGGCCCCACACATGTCCCTGTGGCAGTCCAGATCCGGCGGCACCCTTCGCCTGCTGGATCCGGACTGCCGCTAGTGTGAAAGTAGCCTAATACGATTCTTAAAGCAAATAGCCATCATCCAGTCCATACCATTAAAGCCATTCCAGTAGGAGAAATGATACGAGCGCGGCGTAATTGTAGTACATATGAGGCATTTGTATCTGAATGTGCGACCATTAGATCAAGGCGGTCGCACAGAGGTTATCCTCACTGGATGTTAGATAGGGCTTACAGCATTGCTTCCCCCAAAAAATAGACATGAGCCTTTGTTTACGAATGACAATTCAGAGGTGAATGCGGTTTCCACGACCCGTGGCCAACAACTGGATCGTGGATCCGCATCCATTTCGGATGCAGCCTTATATGAAACCAGGACGAGGCACAGAGGTCATAAAAGCAAATATAACAAAACATCAAAAAATTAAACTAAATAAAAATTCAACACAATCGTCCCCCACATTGGTTCTAACTTTTAGTAGGCAGTTTCCAACTATTAAAAGTATTGTCTTAAAGCATCTGCCTGTCTTGCATGAGGATGAGACAGTAGCTAACATCCTACAGAGTGGATGCAGAGTCGTCCCTCGTCGAGCCTGCACCTTAGGTAATCTTTTATCACCGTCATTTTTTTCTTGGAAAAAACGCAATGTGAAAACATGGCTTTATACTGAAGTTTTTTTTCGCTGTGGCTCGAACCCATGCAAGACTTGCAGGTATGCTGTTCCCACTAAAGTGTTTCGCGATTCTTCCAGTACTGCCACATTCCCCGTGCGGCATTATATTGATTGCAACACAGAGAATGTGGTTTATGTTATTGAATGTACTCATTGTAGACTGCTTTATGTGGGAAGTACTAAAAGAAAATTTAATAGCAGGATTCTGGAACATTTGAACTACATTGAGACTACATTGTTTAAAAGCAACATGAAAAACATGAATACCCAAAACTGATTAATCCCAAAGAACCCATTTAATAGCTTGTTCATTAATACTTTCATTAAAAAAGTATAGATAGAGTAAATTTTAGAACATAGTAAAATCTAATATATAAAGCTGAGTTTGTGTGTGTGTGTGTGTGTGTGTATGTATGTCCGCTAAAGGAATCTGCACCTTCACAGCTACAATTATGAAATTTGGCACACAGGTACATCAGGTGTCCGGGAAGGTTTTAGAATGGGTCTCAGCTCTCCAGGACATACTGTTCCTGAGATATTCCCAAAAAATGTATTAGCCAATAGAAGCCTGGTCTCATGACACTTATCAGCTAATAGAAGCTCATAGGCAGTTAGTCTCCACACACACCAGGTTTCCATAACAACCTAGCCAGTTCACTGCTGTAGGTCTGCTTTAAAGGGGCAGAGCACTGTGGATGACACTGTTAAAATGGGTATTCCGGTTACCATAAATATAACTTATGTTTTAGACTAACTCATCATCAATCATTGCCTCATATAATGTAAATTACCTCATATAATGTAAATTTCACATATTTACCGTTCAGTAGTAATAAAAGATGTTTTCTTCAACTGCTACCCACTGTGTTTCCTCATAAATTACTATGGCATCGACCTGTAATTCAAGCCACCCTCAAAAGAAGGACTTAAAAGCCAAACCCCAAGGTCCCACTAAGTCACGCCACCGACTCAGTCAGGCTATGCCCCTGCCACGCCGCATCTGACTGGGATTGAAAAAATGAAGGTAAAAATAGACTTCTGTCAGCTGCAGGGGAGGGAGGGTGAATTTCTCCCTGCAGGTCATGCTCAGACTGCACAGTGCTGCTGTCTGAGAGTGAGCTGTTCAAAAGGACATCCCTGTGTCCACCCAGGCCCTGCGCATGACAGAGGACAGGGAGTCTGAAAGCCAGACTGTCCAGCCTCCCCCCAACATGAAGTCATGCCACCGGTCCTCATGAAGCTGCACCCATAAACACGAGGCCACGCCCCCTGGTTCCGTGAAGACACGGAGGAGAAGCTGTCTGAGCGTGAGCTACTGACATTCCTGTGTCTGTCCAGGCCCTGCGCTAGACGGTGGACAGGGAGTCTGAAAGCCAGACTGCCCAGCATAAAACCGGACCTCTGGCCACCCTAGGGGCAGGCTGATGTTAGGGTGGCCAGATGTCCGGCTTTAGGCTGGACAGCCCGGTTTTCTGGCTCCCTGTCTGGCACAGTGCCTGGACGTACGTAGGGATGTTCACCCTTTCAGTAGCTCACGCTCAGACAGCTTCTCCTCCATGTCTTCACAGAGACAGGGGAGTGGCCTCATGTTTAGTGGTGTGGCTTCATGGGGACCGGGGGCGCTGCTTCACGTTTGGGGGAATGGTGGGTGAGGTCCGGCTTTCTGGGCTGAAGACAGTGGCCACCCTAGCTGCTGTGGAGGTCACAGTTAAAGGGGAGGGCGCTGTGGATGCTTCTGTTAAGGGGCGGGCACTGTAGACGTCACTCTCGACATCTTTTAATGACGCACACAAACATTAAATGAAATAGATTAAATATACCCAAGCGAAGGCGAGTCCTTCAGCTAGTAGTTTATAAGGCTAAAAAGTTGATCCAGAGAAAGGCGGAAAAAAAAAACCTTCATGAGGTAGAAGCCAATTTTCCTCATTTTAGAGGAAAAAAATTCCTTCCTGACTCCAATCAGGCAATCAGAATAAACTGCGGGATCAATGTCCCTTCTTTAGAAATCTAATAACTACAGGGTGGCCCACGAAAAAGTAGCCAGTCTCCAGTGATAGGATGACTAGATGAATAAGCAAATGGAGTTTTTTTTTTTTAATTACCCACAAGGCACAAGCTGTATCAGCCAACATAATCCGATGTGTCCAAAGATGCATAGACTTGTGGGTAATTAAAAAAAAACAAAAAAAACAATTGCTTGTTCATCTTGTCATACTATCACTGGAGGAGGTCTACTTTTTTGTGGGCCACCCTGTATAACCTGCAATATTATTACACTCCAGAAATGAATCCAGGACCCTCTTGATTTCTTTTAGTGAACTCACCATCACCACCTCTTCCGGCAGAGAGTTCCTTAGTCTCACTGCTCTTATGGTAAATAATCCTCCTTTTATGTGTGTGTGTAGAAACATTCTTTAGGCTGCTTTCAGAAGAGCGTATTTGCAATGCGTATATAGTTTGGATTTAATGTAACGGAATCCACTGCTAATGTTAATGAATGGAGCAATTCACATGTGCGATTCATTTCTGTCAGTATTTGAAATCTGCAGCATGTCCCAGTTTTGTGCAGATTTGTTTCCAAATACGCAAATTACAGTCTGTGAAGTGCATAAAAAATGAAGGAAGGAAGAAATATGCATGTAAATCCTGAAGCAATCCTGATGACAATACTGATGGTATATCATCAAGATCCTGAGCCAGAATACTGACGGATTTCAATACGCTCGTCTGAAAGCAGCCTTACTCTAGACCCAGAGGATGTCCCCTCATCACAGTCACAGTCCTAGGTATACAAAGATCATGGGATAGATCTCTGTTCTGAACCTTGATATATTTATACATTGATATATTCATGACAATCTTTCTGGGTACTGTAGTCCATCCATTCAATTTATTACTTTAGTTGCCCTCCTCGGAACCTTCTCTAGCTCTGCTATGTCTGTCTTGTTCACAGGAGCCCAGAACTGTACACATGTGAGGTCTGAGTAGTGATTTTTTTCCATGTCAGTGTTACAAAGTGTTTTACCATTTAGTATGTACTGGTGACTTGCATTATTCCTTCCCATGTGCATGACCATACATTTGTCAGTGTTAAACCTCATCTGCCACTTATCTGCCCAAGCCTCCAATCTATCCAGATTCATCTGTAGCAGTGTACTGTTCTCTTCTGTTTTAATTACTTTACACAGTTTAGTGTCATCTGCAAAAATTGATATTTTACTGTGCAAGCCTTCTACAAGATCATTAATAAATACAGTGCCTTGCGAAAGTATTCGGCTCCCTGGAACTTTTCAACCTTTTGACACATTTCAGGCTTCAAAACAAAAAGATATAACATTTTAAATTTTTGTTGAAGAATCAACAACAAGTGGGTCACAATTGTGAAGTGGAACGAAATTTATTGGATCATTTAAACTTTTTTTGTAATAATAAAACTGAAAAGTGGGGCGTGCAAAATTATTCGGCCCATTTACTTTCAGTTCAGAAAACTCACTCCAGAACTTCATTGAGGATCTCTGAATGATCCAATGTTGTCCTAAATGACTGATGAAGATAAATAGAATCCACCTGTGTGTAATCAAGTCTCCGTATAAATGCACCTGCTCTGTGATAGTCTCAGGGTTCTGTTTAAAGCACAGAGAGCATCATGAAGACCAAGGAACACACCAGGCAGGTCCGTGATACTGTTGTGGAGAAGTTTAAAGCCGGATTTGGATACCAAAAGACTTCCCAAGCTTTAAGCATCCCAAGGGGCACTGTGCAAGCAATCATATTGAAATGGAAGGAGTATCAGACCACTGCAAATCTACCAAGACCCGGCCGTCCCTCTAAACTTTCATCTCAAACAAAGAGAAGACTGATCAGAGATGCAGCCAAGAAGCCCATGATCACTCTGGATGAACTTCAGAGATCTACAGCTGAGGTGGGAGAGTCTGTCCATAGGACAACAATCAGTCGAACACTTCACAAATCTGGCCTTTATGGAAGAGTGGCAAGAAGAAAGCCATTTCTCAAAAGATATCCATAAAAAGTCTCGTTTACAGTTTGCCTCAAGCCACCTGGGAGACACACCAAACATGTGGAAGAAGGTGCTCTGGTCAGATGAAACAAAAATCGAACTTTTTGGAAACAATGCAAAATGATATGTTTGGCGTAAAAGCAACACAGCTCATCACACTGAACACACCATCCCCACTGTCAAACATGGTGGTAGCAGCATCATGGTTTGGGCCTGCTTTTCATCAGCAGGGACAGGGAAGATGGTTAAAATTGATGGGAAGATGGATGGAGCCAAATACAGGACCATTCTGGATGAAAACCTGTTGGAGTTTGCAAAAGACCAGAGACTAGGACAGAGATTTATCTTCCAAGAAGACAATGATCCCAAACATAAAGCAAAATCTACAATGGAACAGTTCAAAAATAAACGTATCCAGGTCTTAGAATGGCCAAGTCAAAGTCCAGACCTGAATCCAATTGAGAATATGTGGAAATAGCTTAAAACTGCTGTTCACAAACGCTCTCCATCCAACCTCAAAGAGCTCGAGCTGTTTTGCAAGGAAGAATAGGCAAGAATTTCAGTCTCTAGATGTGCAAAACTGATAGAGACATACCCCAAGCGACTTGCAGCTGTAATCGCAACAAAAGGTGGCGAAACAAAGTATTAATGCAAGGCGGCCGAATAATTTTGGATGCCCCACTTTTCAGTTTTATTATTACAAAAAAAGTTTAAATGATCCAATTAATTTTGTTCCACTTCACAATTGTGACCCACTTGTTGTTGATTCTTCATCAAAAATTAAAAATGTTATATCTTTTTGTTTGAAATCTGAAATGTGGCAAAAGGTTGTAAAGTTGCAGGGGGCCGAATACTTTCGCAAGGCACTGTATATTGAAGAGAATAGGGCCCAATACTGACCCCTGTGGTACCCCACTAGTGACATTGACCCAATCTGAGTGTGTATTGTTAATAAACACCCTCTGTTTTCTATCACTGAGCCAGTTAATTACCCACATACAGACATTTCCCCCATTCCAAGAATTCTCATTTTGTATATTAACCTTTTATGTGGGACAGTATCAAATACTCTGGAGAAGTCGAGGTATACGACATCCATTGATACGCCGCGGTCAAGTCTAGAACTTACCTCCTTGTAGAAAATTATTAAATTAGTTTCACAGGACCAATCCCTCATGAAGCCATGCTGATATGGCGTTATTCACTTATTTTCATTGAGATATTCCAGAATGGCATCTGTTAGAAAACTCTCAAACAGTTTACCCACAATAGATGTACAACTTTCCGAGCTCTGTCTTTAACCCCTTTTTTGAATATTGGCACCACATTTGCAAAGCGCCAATCCTGTGGAACACTCCTTGTCAATATAGAGAGCCCTTTAACATCAGAAATAAGGGTCTGTCTATTACATCAATTAATTCTCTTAGGATACGGGGGTGTATGCCATCTGGACCTGGTAATTTGGCTAATTTAATATTTTTAAGACGTCGATGTACTTCTTCCTCAGTCAAGCCACTTTTAGTGGTGGGTTTATTTTAACACTCTGCGTTTCATCCGACAGTTCATTTTCCTCAGTGAATACAGTGAAGAAAAAATTTAATGGCGGGCGTTCTCATCATCGCGCTCTACAACTCCTCCCTCATGACTCTTTAACCCCTTCAAGACCAAGCCAGTTTTCACCTTAAGGACCAAGCTACATTTTTCAAATCGGACATGAAAGTGAAACACTTTATGTGGTAATAACTCAGGGACGCTTTTACTTATCTAAGCGATTCTGAGATTGTTTTCTTGTGACATATTGTACTTCATGTTACTGGTATATTTGAGTCAATATGCTTCACCTTTATTTATAAAAAAAAAATCCAAAATTTACAGAAAATTTGGAAAAAATTGATAATTTTTGAAATTTGAATGATTGTGATACATCATAAAATAGTTGTTACTGTACATTTCCCAGATGTCTACTTCATGTTGGTATCATTTTGTAAACATCATTTTATTTTTCAGGAAGTTAGAAGGCTTAGAATTTTAGAAGCAATTCTTAAAATTTTTAAGAAAATTTACAAAACCCACTTTTCAAGGACCAGTTCAGTTATCAAGTCACTTTGTGGAGCTTACATAATAGAAACCACCCATAAATGACCCAATTGTAGAAACTGCACCCATCAAGTTAATCAAAACTGATTTTACAACCTCTGTTAATCCTTTAGGTGTTCCACAAGAATGAAAGGAAAATGGAGGTGAAATTTTAAAAATTAACTTTTTTTGCAGATTTTCTATTTTAATCTATTGTCCCTGTAACACAGCAAGGGTTAACAGGCAAAGAAAACTCAATATTTATTACCCTGATTCTGCAGTTTACAGAAACACTCCACATGTGGTGGTAAACTGCTGTACAGGAACATAGCAGGGCGCAGAGGGAAAAGAACGCCATATGGTTTTTGGAGGGCAGAAGTCGCTGGGATAATTTTAAATTGCTATGTCACATTTAAAGACCCCCTGATGCACCCCTAGAGTAGAAACTC
>ONZH01020853.1:0-87370 GCA_900303285.1 Rhinella marina | reverse complement strand
TTACACGCAGCTGAGTAAATGGATTTGTATCACTGAGCTAAAACAACTGAAAAACTAATTTTTTTTTTATTTTGATTTTTATATTTTTTTTTAAATTTTGTTTTTTTGGGAACGTGACGTGCAGAAACTATCGTAAAACTGACTGACACCCTGTTAACGGTGGCTATTTAGACTGCGACCCAGACAAACGTCGCACAGAGAGTTTTCTGGATCAAGCTGTAGATGATATTGGTAGCAAATGACTTGGTTGTATTCTGTGACCTACAGAAAGTGTCACCTGGACAGTATATACGGATCGGAGCGAGTGTGCTGAACTGTGACACACAGAAAGGTTACACGCAGCTGAGTAAAATGGATTTGTATCACTGAGCTAAAACAACTGAAAAACTAATTTTTTTTTTAAATTTTGTTTTTTTGGGAACGTGACGTGCAGAAACTATCGTAGAAATGACTGACACCCTGTTAACGGTGGCTATTTAGACTGCGACCCAGACAAATGTCGCACAGAGAGTTTTCTGGATCAAGCTGTAGATGATATTGGTAGCAAATGACTTGGTTGTATTCTGTGACGTACAGAAAGTGTCACCTGGACAGTATATACGGATCGGAGCGAGTGTGCTGAACTGTGACACACAGAAAGGTTACACGCAGCTGAGTAAAATGGATTTGTATCACTGAGCTAAAACAACTGAAAAACAAATTTTTTTTTAATTTTTTTTTTATATTTTTTTAAAATTTTGTTTTTTTGGGAACGTGACGTGCAGAAACTATCGTAGAACTGACTGACACCCTGTTAACGGTGGCTATTTAGACTGCGACCCAGACAAATGTCACACAGAGAGTTTTCTGGATCAAGCTGTAGATGATATTGGTAGCAAATGACTTGGTTGTATTCTGTGACGTACAGAAAGTGTCACCTGGACAGTATATACGGATCGGAGTGAGTGTGCTGAACTCTGACACACAGAAAGGTTACACGCAGCTGAGTAAAATGGATTTGTATCACTGAGCTAAAACAACTAAAAAACTTATTTGTTTTTTATATTTTGTTTTTTATATTTTTTTTTAATTTTGTTTTTTTGGGAACGTGACGTGCAGGAACTATCGGAGACCTAACTCACACCCTGTTAACGGTGCTTATTTAGACTGCGACCCAGACAAATGTCGCACAGAGAGTTTTCTGGATCAAGCTGTAGATGATATTGGTAGCAAATGACTTGGTTGTATTCTGTGACCTACAGAAAGTGTCACCTGGACAGTATATATGGATCGGAGCGAGTGTGCTGAACTGTGACACACAGAAAGGTTACACGCAGCTGAGTAAAATGGATTTGTATCACTGAGCTAAAACAACTAAAAAACGTATTTTTTTTTATATTTTGTTTTTTATATTTTTTTTTTATTTTGTTTTTTTGGGAACGTGACGTGCAGGAACTATCGGAGACCTAACTCACACCCTGTTAACGGTGGCTATTTAGACTGCGACCCAGACAAATGTCGCACAGAGAGTTTTTGGGATCAAGCTGTAGATGTTATTGGTAGCAAATGACTTGGTTGTATTCTCTGACGTACAGAAAGCGTCACCTGGACAGTATATACAGATTGGAGCGAGTTTGCTGAACTGTGACACACAGAAAGGTTACACGCAGCTGAGTAAAATGGATTTGTATCACTGAGCTAAAACAACTGAAAAACTAATTTTTTTTTAAATTTTGTTTTTTTGGGAACGTGACGTGCAAGAACTATCGTAGAACTGACTGACACCCTGTTAACGGTGGCTATTTAGACTGCGACCCAGACAAATGTTGCACAGAGAGTTTTCTGGATCAAGCTGTATACGTTATTGGTAGCAAATGACTTGGTTGTATTCTGTGACGTACAGAAAGTGTCACCTGGACAGTATATATGGATTGGAGTTAGTGTGCTGAACTGTGACACACAGAATGGTTCCACACTGCTGTGTGCAATGGATTTGTATCACTGAGATAGAACAATAAAAAAAACAGGGTTAGATATGACGATAGCTGCACTACTAGTGCCAGCCAGCCAGCCAAGCCAGGAGACAAAAAAAAATTTCTTCTAGCCCTTAGAAGGGCTGTTGGGTTCTTTGTGGGTGATTACTGCCTAACAGAGAACTAAATGCAGGCCCTAACACTGTCCCTGAAAGGCAGCAGCTCTATCCCTAACGACATCCAGACGGCATCTGAGCCGAGCACCGCGGCCAGTCACTAGTATATTCCAGGGTCACCTGATCAGGCCAGCCAACCCCTGCTATCGACATGTAAGAGCCCCACATGATGTTGGGTGTACCGCAGAGTCTCCTGGCTTGTGATTGGCTGTGTTTATAGGCGCCAAAAAAGCACGATGCGGAAGTTGCCATTTCCTCGAGTATGGCGAGATACTCGTCCGAGCAGCGAGCACTTACGAGTACCCTAATACTCGAACGAGCACCAAGCTCGGACGAGTATGCTCGCTCATCTCTAATCAGGATGTCTTCAGTTCAGGCAGCTTTCAGTTTTGTGACCGTACACAAAACCGCAGCAAGCTGTAATTTTGTGTCCGGTCATAAAAACTGAAAGAAACTGATCAGGTACTGAAACCAATGCAAGTCAATGGTGACGGATCAGTTTTTTTAGGAGACTAAAAAAACGGATCCGTCACCCATTGACTTTCAATGTATTTAGTGCCTGATCAGTTTTCTTCAGTTTTGATTCCACACAACTGCATCCCAACTGAACTGATGCATCCTGATGTGCAAAATCAAAACGGATCAGTTTAATTCAGGTATAGAGATCCTCTGCCGGATCTCAGTACCTGAATTAACAACGCAAGTGTGAAAGTAGCCTTAAAGAGGTTTTCCAGGCTTCTGATATTGATGACATCTCCTCAGGGTAGGTCATTATTATCTGATCAGTGACTGTCCGACACCACGCATCGATCAGATGTTCCCTTTAGCTTGCTGTACTGAAACTAGCACAGCTCCACTCAATGTGCAGTGGCCATGCTGCAACTTAACTGCCATTCACTTCAATGGGATCTGAGCTGCAGTAACCCAGCACATTTTGAACAGAGATGTGCTTTGTGTTACATTCAAAGTGCTAGTTTCAGATGTTGCAGGGACCAGCTGATCAGAGTGGGTGTGGGGTGTCAGACCCTTATCAATCTGATATTAGTGACCTATCCTCAGCATAAGTCATTATTTTCAAGAACCTGGAAAACCTCTTTAAGAAAATGTAAGTGTAAATGTCCTTATTAGTGTTGGGCGAGCATGTTCACCCGAGCACTATATTTGCTCGAGCATCGGTATGCTCGGCACATTGCGGTGTTCGGCCGCACACCGCGGTGCTGGAGTGCATTGCGTGAGTCTCCTCCCCGCACGTTTGTTTGCTGCTACACAGCGAATAAATGTGCAGGAGAGTACTGGCATTCACTGTAATGCCGTAGCCATGTTGATTTGTATGCTGATGCTACGCATTGTATGCTAATGCGTACAATTTTGTATGCTAATGCTACGCATTGTATGCTAATGCATACAAATTTGTATGCTAATGCTACGCATTGTACGCTAATGCATACGAATTTGTATGCTAATGCGTACTAATTTGTATGCTAATGCTACGCATTGTGCGCTAATGTGTACGAATTCAGTTAATTAGGGTACTTTTACAAGTGGAAGGAGTGAAAGAGAAGAAGTCACTATTCTGACCTTTTCCTATTAACCAGACACCCTCCCCATGCTGTTCCCTAACCATTTCTGTGGTGTTTCCACCATTTTCTCACGTTTCCCTATGAACCAGACACCCTCTGTCACGACAGGGAAACAAGGGATAGTGTACCCTGTCTGAACCCCACCTCTTTCCCTGCCTACTTACAGTAGATGCCCTAGGTGACAAAACCGTAACTTGGAGACGGTCCCTATGCTGAGTACTTGCACAGGGTAGGGAAGGGAACACAGGGAAAGACGAACACAGACAGAAACAAACACAATAGCAGAATCGTCAGCAAGCCAAGTCAAGAACAGGAGGTCACGTCAAATACCGAGGGGAATCACAAAAGCGTAGTCTAAGTCCAAAGCCAAAATCCAATATACCAATAATCCAAAAGCAAGGTCCAACACACAGCACTGATCTCAGAAGACTAATCACAGGCATCTGAGTGAGGCAGTTGCCATCTTTAAATAGCCGCCCAGGATCATGTGATGTGGCCAGCATCACATGACCTGAGGCGGAGCAAGCTGTCCAAACAATATGTAAAGTAGCCATGTGGTGTGATCAGCACCACATGGCTAAACCCAAACAGAGAATTAACTCATGAAGTGCTGGCTGACAAGACCAGCACTTCAATTCCCTATTGCTCGTCTCTAGGGGGGCGGAGAGGTCCGGCGACGTCGTGCAGAGGGAGCGCGACGCCGACCTCGCGTGACAGTACCCCCCCCTTCACGAGGGGCCACCGGACCCTTACCAGCGGGAGCAGGCTTATCGGGATGCTGCAGATGGAACTTTTGGATGAGCGAGTCTGCATGCATCCTGGTCAACGGTACCCAAGACCTGTCCTCAGGACCGAACCCCTTCCAATGTACGAGGTACTGGAAGGAATTCCGGACCCTTCTCACATACACAATTCTGGCAATCTCATGCTCCATTTGTCCTGCTACCTCAACCGGAGGCGGAGACTGTTCCTCAGGACCAACGGGAGCAACATAACGTTTGAGCAAAGACACATGAAAAACATTATGAACACGAAGGGAGTCGGGTAAACATAACCTAAAAGAAACCGGATTGATCACCTTGGTGATCCTGTAAGGACCAATGAAGCGAGGTGCAAACTTGTAGGATGGTACCCTCATGTTGAGATTTTTAGTCGATAACCATACCTTATCCCCAACCTTAAAATTCACACCCATAGAACGTTTTCTATCAGCCTTAGCTTTTTGAACTCCTTGGGCCTTTTCCAGGTTCGACTGAACCTGTGCCCAAACTGTGCACAGTTCTTGAGAAAAATCATTGACCTCTGGGACAACCGACGCAGATGGGGAAAAGGAGCTAAAGCGTGGATGAAAACCCATATTGCAGAAAAACGGCGACATCCCAGAGGATGAATTAACATGATTATTAATTGCAAATTCAGCCAGAGACAGGAATCTGGCCCACACATGTCGGTTATCAGAAACATAACATCTGAGATATTGCTCAACGGATTGGTTAAGACGTTCAGTCTGACCATTGGTCTCCGGATGAAAGGCTGATGAAAAGGACAAAGAGATACCAATCTTATTACAGAACGCCCTCCAGAACCTAGACACAAACTGTACTCCCCTATCAGAAACGATATTCTCAGGAACACCATGTAGTTTGACAATATTATCAATGAACACGGACGCCAAGACCTTCGCAGAGGGTAATTTACACAAAGGAATAAAATGACACATTTTGCTGAATCTGTCAACCACCACAAATATCACGGTTTTACCCTCAGAGCACGGCAAGTCCGTGATAAAGTCCATGGACAGATGTGACCAAGGTCTACTAGGTATGGGTAAAGGATGTAACTCACCCATAGGTCGTGTCTTGGAATTCTTGGACCTGGCACAAGTGTTACACGCAGTTACAAAAGCCTGAACATCTCTGGAGATTGACGGCCACCAATACTGCCTAGAGACCAACTCCTTGGTGGCATTGATGCCAGGATGTCCACACAAAACAGAATTATGGCACTCACCCAGCAGTCGCAACCGCAAATGAGCCGGCACAAACAATTTGTCATTGGGGGTACCAATGGGAGCAAGATGTTGTCCTGCCGAGATTTCAGAAGCGAGGTCAGATGAGGTAGCGGCCACGATGATATCAGCTGGCAGGATGGGCTCAGGAGGGACGTCAGGAGGCTGATACGCCTGGAAACTTCGGGATAAGGCATCGGCCTTAACGTTCTTGCTCCCGGGTCTGAAGGTAACACAAAAATCAAAACGAGTAAAGAACAAAGCCCACCTCGCCTGTCTAGGATTCAATCGCTTAGCCGATTCTAGAAACATTAAATTCTTATGATCCGTGAGGACCGTAATGCGGTGAAATGCCCCTTCTAAAAAATGACGCCATTCCTCAAATGCCCACTTGATTGCAAGTAACTCCCTATTCCCAATATCATAATTCCTCTCGGCAGGAGAGAACTTGCGGGAGAAGAAGGCGCATGGCATAAGATTAGTTAAGGTGGAAGACCCCTGGGACAGTACAGCCCCCACACCATCCTCAGACGCATCCACCTCAACTACAAAAGGCTTACTTTGATCAGGCTGGACCAACACAGGAGCATTAATAAAACACTGCTTTAACCTTTCAAAGGCCTCAATAGCTGCAGGGGGCCAATTGACCAAATCAGCCCCCTTGCGAGTCAAATCCGTAATGGGTTTGGCTACCACTGAAAAATTTTTGACAAATTTACGATAAAAATTAGCAAACCCCAGAAATCGCTGGAGCGCCTTCAAAGAGGAAGGTCGCACCCAATCCACAATGGCCTGTACTTTAACTGGGTCCATTTTGAAAGAAAAAGGGGTGAGAATGTATCCCAAAAAGGCCACTTCCTGAACACCAAAGGTACACTTTTCCCCTTTAACAAACAACTTGTTTTCACGCAACACCTCCAGCACTTGCCTGGTGTGAGATACGTGACTCTCCCAGTCTGAAGAAAAAATCAGGATGTCATCAATATAGACAATTACAAATTTCCCAATAAATGGTCTAAAAATGTCATTGACAAAGTTTTGGAAAATTGCCGGAGCGTTACTTAACCCAAAAGGCATTACCAAGTACTCATAATGACCCTCCGGGGTATTAAACGCAGTTTTCCATTCGTCCCCCTCACGAATCCTGATTAGGTTGTATGCCCCCTTCAAATCCAGCTTGGTGAACCAACAGGCCCCCTGGACCTGATTCAGCAAGTCAGGAATAAGGGGCAACGGGTATCTGTTTTTAACAGTGATTTTATTGAGCTCCCTGTAATCGATACAGGGCCTCAATCCTCCATCCTTTTTACCAACAAAGAAAAAACCTGCCCCCATAGGAGAAACTGAAGGCCGGATATGACCCTTGGCCAGACTCTCTTTGAGATAATCCCTCATGGACTGACGTTCAGGAGTAGAGAGATTATAAATGCGACCTTTGGGATATTTGGATCTCTCAATAAGGTCGATGGCGCAATCATATTGCCGGTGAGGAGGGAGGAACTCAGTCTCGGACATGGAAAACACGTCCGAAAAATCGCCAATATACTTGGGCAAGGAAAGAGACTCAGTGGTACCTCCCAACTGCAATACTGATCTACAACATTTGTCACAATTCATTCCCCATTTTTCCAATTCCCCTACCGACCAGTTGATCACAGGGTTGTGGTCCTGTAACCAAGGCAGACCTAAAACAAGGTTGGCAGGTAAATCCTTTAATACAAGGAAGGAGCAAGTCTCAGTATGGGTAATTCCTACAGTTAATACAACCTCAGGAGTACAAAACTCCACTCTCCCATTATTCAATGGAGTGGAATCCAGTGCGATAATTTGAATTACCTCCCTTAAAGGAATTATAGGCACACCCACAGATTGCACAAAATCATAATCAATAAAATTAGCAGCAGAACCTGAATCCACAAATGCTTCACCGGATCTCTTGAGTTGGTTATAAGAAATGGAAATAGGTAACAAGATTTTCTTTCTTACCACCGCAGGGGGTACCTTACTTCCAGGAACAGACCTTTTTGAGAGCAGAAGTCTCGGACACTGCTGGAGCCAGTGGTTCATCTCACCGCAGTAAAAACAGGCCCCTCTCAGGCGTCTCTGATCCCTCATAGTAACTCCCAACTGCATAGGCTCCTCCTGGACCTTGATAGGAGACGGGCTCTGAAGAGGAACTTCGGACAACACGGCAACTTGAGGGGCAACAGAACGTTCCTTTTGTCTCTCCCTAAACCGTCGGTCAAGTTTGATAACTAAGGTCATAGTCGCCTCTAAGGTGTCAGGAGTAGGATAACTAACTAGTAAATCCTTCAGATGGTCAGACAGTCCCACCCTAAACTGGCTTCTCAAAGCAGGGTCATTCCATTTAGAGGACACACACCATTTTCTGAACTCAGCACAGTAATCCTCAACTGGACGGTTACCCTGCCGAATGTCTCTGAGCTGAGTTTCAGCTACAGCGGCCAAGTCAGGTTCTTCATATAAAAGACCTAGGGCCCGGAAAAAAGCCTCCACAGACAATAGACAAGGGGAGTCAGGTGGCAATGAGAAAGCCCACTCCTGCGGATCACCTTGCAGCAAGGAAATAATTATTCCTACCCGCTGCTGCTCAGAACCCGAGGAGTGTGAGCGTAAACGGAAATATAATTTACAACTCTCCTTAAAGGAACGGAAAGTCCTTCGGTCCCCAGAAAACCGATCGGGCAATTTTACATGGGGTTCAATATTGGGGTTTGGCATGGAGGGAACGACTGCGGGTGCAGTCCGCAGCTGCTCCTGATGTTGGAGTCTCCCGGCCAAATCCTGGATCATCTGAGCCATGTTACTCATCTGGTCCGTGAGTACTCGCAACGGCTCCATTAGGTATGGCCTGTGATTCTGTCACTACAGGGAAACAAGGGATAGTGTGCCCTGTCTGAACCCCACCTCTTTCCCTGCCTACTTACAGTAGATGCCCTAGGCGACAAAACCGTAACTTGGAGACAGTCCCTATGCTGAGTACGTGCACAGGGTAGGGAAGGGAACACAGGGAAAGACGAACACAGACAGAAACAAACACAATAGCAGAATCGTCAGCAAGCCAAGTCAAGAACAGGAGGTCACGTCAAATACCGAGGGGAATCACAAAAGCGTAGTCTAAGTCCAAAGCCAAAATCCAATATACCAATAATCCAAAAGCAAGGTCCAACACACAGCACTGATCTCAGAAGACTAATCACAGGCATCTGAGTGAGGCAGTTGCCATCTTTAAATAGCCCGCCCAGGATCATGTGATGTGGCCAGCATCACATGACCTGAGGCGGAGCAAGCTGTCCAAACAATATGTAAAGTAGCCATGTGGTGTGATCAGCACCACATGGCTAAACCCAAACAGAGAATTAACTCATGAAGTGCTGGCTGACAAGACCAGCACTTCAATTCCCTATTGCTCGTCTCTAGGGGGGCGGAGAGGTCCGGCGACGTCGTGCAGAGGGAGCGCGACGCCGACCTCGCGTGACACCCTCCCTCTGCAGAGCAGGGGGTGCCTGGTCTTCTCCCATTGACTTCCATTATACTCGGGTGCTCGGCCGAGCACTCGAGCACCACCTAGTGTCCGGCCAGAGCACCCGGATGGGGTGCTCGATCATCACTAGTCCTTATCCATATAACAGGGCAACTGTCTTGTAACTTAGTAATATGGCCTTCCACCTCCAGGTTTAGTTAAGAAATAATATGAAACAGGAGATACAATGTACAGCTGACAAACTAATAACATAGAAAAAAAGAAAATTAAACCTTTATTTAGCCAAATCATATATGATCTGCCGGTTTGTCACCTTGGAACAGGAGATATGATGTACAGCTGACATAACCTTGAAAAAAAGAAAATTAGATCTTTATGTAGTCAAATCTTAAAATATCTCGCTTGTCACCTTGGTTAAGTTGCCATACTTATTTTATTGGTCATTGTATAATGGACCAATGTTCATAGAAATCATACACAGCAAATACTATAACCTGCATTGCAAATATACCTTTTTGAGTAGACCACCCAAAATGTACTTGCAAAGTGGTCTTCTAGAAGAATACATACCCTATGATAAACCTAAAATCAATTATAGGAAGTCTGGTCTAGACAACAGGGTAGTCTTCTCAAAGACGTGGACTTTTGGAGAGGTTTCTGTATACATATGCTGGGAACAGTAATGGAATCCTCTAAGAATATTTTTATCACATTATATAATAAGAGGTTGTGACACTCTTTGCTTTGGCTGTGACTGTGGACTCTAGACTTACCTGTGGATTACTTCGATTCTAAATGAATCCGATTTTTCTCTCGCTTCGTGGTAACAAATCAGGTTTTCCTAAAATGGCGGCTGCATGTGTTACAAAGTGAAACTAATGCCATGCACCTAGCCAGTCCACAGATTCCCATTCCCTGTGATGTCATATATAAAACCCTCATCCCGCATTGTCCTGTGAGCTCAGCATAGAGAAAGACATGGCAAGTGCTCATGTGCTAGGGACAGTGTTGCTGGAAAAGATTAATAGAAGAATATTGGAGAGGGAGACTGCAGGAAGACTAGACTTATTCTGCATCAGTTTTATTTATTTATTCCTACATTTACCAATTCCTACATCAGCCATAAACTAAGATATGTAATTAAATTCAATAAGATGGAAGCCTTTATTATTCCACTGCCAGTGTCCCAACCAATACCATACAGTCTGCACCCCTTAGGGGGACCAGGTCTTAATGATGACCATCCTCATCTTTTGCTGGCTTTACTTCTTCCAAATCATCCTTCATAGTCTCCATGTCCTAGAATAGTCAGCAAGATGCAGAGAGAGGAGAAGCTGGATGTTCCTGCTGATTCTCATTGATATTAGATGATGTGGAAAAGGAGGAAAAGCAGATGGCAAAAGAAAGGCTCCCACCTGTAGGGCAGGAGAGTGCAGGTTGGAGAAGTGGGTATGTCAGAGTTAATATTCTGTCAGAGTTAAACTGTCAAATAACCTGGGGAGGATTGCAGGCCAGAACAGCAATAATTTGCATATTGTGCAGGCTATTCGGCAGCATGGTTCTTGACCACAGCATTGCCGCAACCCACCTACAGGATGGCAACTCCGTGTGGCCGTACCCTAAGGCAGAGTAGCCTGGGTATACCTGATTTATAGCGATTCATGACAAATTAATTTGGAACTAATCACATTTCTTGGTGAAATTCTGAGAAGTTGCCAAATCAAAATGTTCAAAACTTCGCTCATCTCTACTTATTTGCCAAACATAATATAGATCAAAAAATTGATTGTTTGTCGTTTAACCCACACAACTGGCACACTCTGTTTAAAGAGCACTGATCTACTCATTACTACAACACTCATTACAATTATCTGCATGTGTAAAAAGACCTAAAAATGTTATTTACTTCCTGCAAAAGCCTCTTTATCATACATGCTACCCCTAAAAGTGTGGAGCAGCTTATGTGTGATTCACAAACAACTAATTCAGAACACAAGGTCAGTTTGTTTTATAGAGTAGTAGTATAAACATACCATGAAATATATTTGCTTCTATTCTTCCACAAATTCCACATAAAATGACTGCAATGTTCTGAAAAATCCAAACCAAATGTCAATTTTAGAAAAATAATACAAATGTAATTTTTTCAGTGGGCGCAGACTTGAGATGTGCATATTTAGTTCATTCTGCTATTTTTCCAGAAGAGTAAAAATACTCCTCTTATCATTTTTGAGGAGTATTTTTAGGTGAGGAGGAGTACAAAACTTGAAGTAATAGAAATAACTAATAGTAGGCCTACATAATGTTAAGGGCTTGTTCACATCTGTGTTGGAGGCTCTGTATGAGGCTCTGTCACACATTCTTTTAAAGACCGGACAAAAAACCCTTATGCCCCTTTCACACGAGCGGGAGACTCGCATTTCTCCCGCAACGCATCTACAGGGCTGGACTACGGCACTGACTGGGATCGCATATAATGCTATGCGATCCCTGTCAGTGCCGAGTCCAGCCCTGTAGATGCGTTGCGGGAGACATGCGAGTCTCCCGCTCGTGTGAAAGGGGCATTACATGCAGGACTTTTTTGTCTGGTAAAAAGACAGGATCCTGAACAGAAACTGAATAGACTCCATAACTGTAAATGAAGTCTGTTCATCTCAGTTATGTGCCTGATCCAGCACTTCCGTTATTTTCATTGTTCTGCGCATCTAATGGAGCAGAACAACATAAATAAATTAGTTATTATGTGAACGCGGCCTAAGAGGTGTGTATGCAGGGAACCATTACTTAATAACAGCAGGCAATTATAGCAAAGTGATAAAGTATGGTCCAGTATAGTGGATGTTCCCAGTCATAAAAGTGATAGCTCCCCTGACAGAATCAGTAGGCTGCAATAGCCCTCTAGTTTTAGGTGGCATACAACTGCACGTAGGTCCATGGAAGCTACAGGCAGGGTCCCATTAAAACTGGGACCCTGTCCTTGTCCACACCAGTGGTTCCTATGACATGTTACATGAGAGTGAAGCAGCGCTTCACTTCCAGCCTAAGTACTGCAGAAAGGCATGAGAGCCACAGCAGGGCGCAGGCCTTCCTGGTACTGCCTGGCTCTCACAAACCCCACTGCCCTCCACATGTACAGGGCAACTTCAGAACACCAGTGCCAGGGGCATGCCCCCTCCCCTTCTCAGAGCATACACACACTGGAGGCTGTAGTGCCACAGCTCTGTGTCCATAAACCTTGGATGAATACACATACTGTAGAGATAATACGAGGTGCCCCTCTCACCACAAGAGAAGAGGAGCTAACTTACTGGGCTCATCCTGAGCAGAGCAATACCTTATTTGTGTGGGTCCTTCTTTTTTCTGAGGGAACAGCAAGAGTTAATAGAGCTTGGTGCATGTGTGCAGATCAACAAGCTGAAGCTACTCAAGTACAATGCCCACACAATCCCACACAATCTGTATTGGGAACGGAAGTTAAAGGAAACGGGATGTTAGATCCTACAGTAGGATATGTTCAGATCAACTGAAGCAGTTAACAATGGGGGATGCTTTGCAGACAGCTCAGCACAGTCCGGTACTATGCACGTTCACGGCATCATGTAAACCTCAGAACATTCATTTGGCACATTGTCAGTGGCACAGTCTGTAGAGATGATACCTGGTGCCCCCTTACCCACAGCGCCCCTCACCACAGTAGAAGAGGAGCTTACCGAGCTCATCCTGAGCAGCAGCTGGTACCGGAGGGCGCGCCCTGCTCTAGCTCCTGCACATGGTGCTCCAGGTGCTGTAGAGTGTGGGTAGCACAAGAGAGCTGCCCTGTGCAGATAGTGTGTGCACATAGTTATATTGCGCGCTGCAGCTTCAGAGCGGCGTGGCGAATGGTTGGCCGCCCACTCAAACCAACCAATAACAAAGCTCCTTGCTGTAAGGAGCTTTGTTATTGGTTACTTCAGGCACAGGCAGCATCGCTGCGCTGCCCATGCAGTTCACAGTGCGGCCTTCACTCATGAATCATAGGGAAAAGTCTTAGGCGTATTGGTACGCCTTAGACTTTTTCCAGGGAGGTTATGGGGGAATATGTAAAGAAGGAATTAAAAGGGTGGGATAAAACAGCAAGAGTGAGTGCTCAGTGGAAGGTATTTAAATAAGTCATCTTAAAGGCAACTAGACTATATGTTAGACAAATTAGCAAAAGGAAAAGAAAGAGAAATCAACTATGATTTACTAGAGAGGTAAGAGCTACAGTGAATGATAAAAAGTATGCCTATAAGAGGTATAAAGAGTCTGGAAGTGTAGCGGACAGAGAAGTGTATAAAATTATACAGAAGAAGACAAAACAGATTATTAATGCTGCTAAAGCTTCAAAGGAGGAAGAAATGGCCAAATCTGTAATACAACCTTCTTCAGATATATTAGTGACAGGAAGAAGAAAAACTGCGGCATTACAAAACTTAGCAATGGACAAAATCTGTATATAGATGGGGATAAGGCGGTCGCTGACCATCTGAATAACTACTTCTGCTCAGTTTTTTCAGATGGCGACTTTTATAATCAGAACATGGCTGGACATAGCATTGCCTCTAGTTGTAAGGTTTCAGCCCCAGTGTTCTCAGAGGCCGATGTTCTAGAGGAACTTGTCCGGCTAAAGTTAAATAAGGCAATGTGTTCGGATGGCATCCACCCCAGAGTTCTTAATTAACTCCGATCTGTGATTGTTGGCCCCCTGACTGATCTGTATAATCAGTCCCTTCTTACAGGATATGTTCCTGATGATTGGAGAATGGCAAATGTTGTACCCATTCACAAGAAGGGTAGTAGAGAAGAAGCTAGTAACTATAGGCCAGTCAGCTTGACATCTGTAGTGGGAAAAATGATGGAGACTCTTCTAAAAAAGAAGATAATTGACCACCTAACAACAAACAACTTGATGGACCCAAACCAGCATGGCTTTACTGAGGGCCAATCATGTCAGACTAATCTCATTGATTACTTCGACTTTGTAACTAAAGTGCTGGATGAAGGTGGTGCTGTGGATATCGCCTACCTGGATTTCAGTAAAGCTTTCGATACAGTTCCCCATAAAGAGCTGATAGATAAGTTATCAAGAATTGGACTTAACCACTGGATAGTTCAGTGGATCTGCAGTTGGCTGAAGGACAGATAGCAGAGGGTTGTTGTTAATGGAGTGTATTCTGAGCAGAGGCTGGTTACAAGTGGGGTGCCTGTTCTGGGTTCTGTTCTGTTTAACATTAGTGATGAGTGAATCGAAGCGGCAATATTCGTGATTTGCACAAATATTGCTCGCTTCGGCTCGGCATCCAGAGGCAGCGTGGACTCGTGCTAATACGTGCGTCACTGCAAGTTTGAAATGCCCGGTTTTTTCAGCCAATCAGCATCAAAGGGAAGCCTGTGGGAACGCCTGCTGTGATGTAACAGCCCCTATACCTCCCCAGCAGTGATTGGCTGGCAGTGACATGTGACCTAAATTTACATAAGGTAGGGACCTGCAGCATCAGCCTCATTGTGCTTTGGGAAGGAGAAGAGACAGACAGCGTTAGCTAGTGTAGTGTGTGCAGCAAGCAGTTAGTTAGGAGTTAGGTTAGGAAGCCCCAACAGTCTTTTTAAAGACTATACTCTGAAGAACAGTATACAGTATATACTGTAAGCCTGTATTCTGTGTAGGATAGGAAGCCCCAACATTCTTTTTAAAGACTAATTGATTCTGTGAAGAAAACTATACAGTATATGCTGTAAGCCTGTATTCTGTGCAGGATAGGAAGCCCCAACAGTCTTTTAAAAACTAATTGATTCTGTGAGAAAAATTCAGTATATGCTGTAAGCCTGTATTCTGTGCAGAGCTGTGCCTGGTACACCTTGTCCAGCCACATAGCTCAAACTATACATCTGTAAACAGATATATTCCTGTGCATGACTGTGCAGTGACTAGGGTATACATTTCATCAGCCTGCTATATACCTCACAGTCTATAGATACCATATTGATCTGTAGATTCTAGTTTTATTTGCGCAAACTGCGTACATTTTTTTTTGGATAGGTCTGAAAAGAATTTTACCTGCTTATATATCTATATTGTCCGTTGAATTTTACTGCTCTGTTATACACGGTGCAGTGAGTTGGGAAAAAAATTTCATCAGCCTGCTATATACCTCACAGTCTATAGATACCGTATTGATCTGTAGATTCCAGTTTTATTTGCGCAAACTGCGTACATCTTTTTTTGGATAGGTCTGAAAATAATTTTACCTGCATATCTATATTGTCTGTTGAATTTCACTGATCTGTAATACACGGTGCAGTGAGTTGGGAAAAAAAATTTCATCAGCCTGCTATATACCTCACAGTCTATAGATACCGTACTGATCTGTAGATTCCAGTTTTATTTGCGCAAACTGTGTACATTTTTTTTTTGGGGATAGGTGTGAAAAATAATATTACCTGCGTATCTATATTGTCCGTTGAATTTCACTGATCTGTAATACACGGTTCAGTGAGTTGGGAAAAACATTTCATCAGCCTACTATATACCTCACAGTCTATAGATACCGTATTGATCTGTAGATTCCAGTTTTATTTGCACAAACTGCGTAAATTTTTTTTTTTGGATAGGTGTGAAAAATAATATTACCTGCGTATCTATATTGTCCGTTGAATTTCACTGATCTGTAATACACGGTGCAGTGAGTTGGGAAAAAAATTTCATCAGCCTGCTATATACCTCGCAGTCTATAGATACCGTATTGATCTGTAGATTCCAGTTTTATTTGCGCAAACTGCGTAAATTTTTTTTTTTTGGATAGGTGTGAAAAATAATATTACCTGCGTATCTATATTGTCCGTTGAATTTCACTGATCTGTAATACACGGTGCAGTGAGTTGGGAAAAAAATTTCATCAGCCTGCTATATACCTCACAGTCTATAGATACAGTATTGATCTGTAGATTCCAGTTTTATTTGCGCAAACTGCGGAAATTTTTTTTTTGGGATAGGTGTGAAAAATAATTTGACCTGCGTATCTATATTGTCCGTTGAATTTCACTGATCTGTAATACACGGTGCAGTGAGTTGGGAAAAAAATTTCATCAGCCTGCTATATACCTCACAGTCTATAGATACCGTATTGATCTGTAGATTCCAGTTTTATTTGCGCAAACTGCGAAACGTTTTTTTTTTTTGGATAGGTCTGAAAATAATTTTACCTGCATATTTATATTGTCTGTTGAATTTCACTGATCTGTAATACACGGTTCAGTGAGTTGGGAAAAAAATTTCACCAGCCTGCTATATACCTCACAGTCTGTAGATACCGTATTGAATCGTGAAACTGAGGAGGAGGCTGAGGAGGAGGAAGAAACTCTTGGGCACCATGCATCAGGGGGTGATTCCATGCTACCTGTTGAGTGGGTATGGGCTGAGGAGGATGAATTGGGGTCGGAGGAAGGGGGGGAGGAGGAGATGGAGAGTCCGCTAAGTGAGGAGGCTGAAGGCTTGCGTGTTGGCACAGTAGGGCACATGGCAGACTTTATCCCGGGTCAAGGAGGGTGTACACCCTCCTTGACCCACGCTACAAGGACAACTTTGCCCAACTTATACCCGTGGAGGAAAGGAGCACCCGAGTCACTTTCTACCACAAGGCCCTGGTTCAGAAACTGCTACAGGCCTTTCCAGACCAGTCGAGCAACAGGGGGCGGACTGCAGTGGCTGAAGTTGGAGAGGAGAGGAGGGGGAAAGTCAGTGTAGGCGCCAAGGGCAGGGTACACTATTCCATGCTTTTGCCAAGTTTCTTAAACCCCAGCAAGACAGTACGACACAGCCACAGGGCAGGCAGAGCAGGGCGGAACAGTACCGCAAGATGGTGAGGGAGTATGTCGCGGACCAGACCAACGTCCTGACCGATAACTCCACGCCATATAATTACTGGCTGGCCAAGCTGGACAGGTGGCCAGAACTTGCGCAGTATGCTCTTGAGGTGCTTGCCTGCCCTGCTGCAAGTGTACTGTCTGAAAGGGTTTTTAGTACCGCCGGGGGTATCATTACGGACAAACGGACGCGCCTGTCCACCGACAACGCCGACATCCTCACGTTCATCAAGATGAACAGGTCATGGATATCCCCCCAGTTCTCATCCCCACCTCAGGCTACCTCCTAAATTGCTTGCTTTCCTCCTCCTCCTCCTCCTCCTCTTCATCTGAGTTGCATATGCAACAATTTTTCAGGAAAGTCATCCGGCTTCCTACTAACAATTTTTCAGGAAAGTCATCCGTCTTTCTACTAACAATTTTTCAGGAAAGTCATCCGGCTTTCTAAAAACAATTTTTCAGGAGTCATGCGGCTTTGTAACCAAATTTTTTATGAAAGTCCATGGGGTTCTATACACACAGTGCTGACGGAAGCCCATCAGCCTTTCTAAACACAATGCCCACTGCCTCTCCCAAGCGGTTGTGGTGCTGATGTTGCCTCACACTTTAAATTGATCTGTTCCGCTCTCTTCCTCGGGCTGTCTGCGGAGAAGGTGTACGCTCCGATCCGGTATCATGGCAGCTCTCCGGCCCCTCATTAAGCCCAGGATCGTCAAGAAGCAGACGAAGAAGTTCATCCGCCACCAATCAGACAGTTATGTAAAGATTAAGCGTAACTGGCGTAAACCCAGAGGTATTGACAACAGAGCCCGCAGGAGGTTCAAGGGACAGATCCTGATGCCCAACATTGGGTACGGTAGCAACAAGAAGACCAAACACATGCTGCCCACAGGGTTCCGCAAATTCCTGGTCCACAATGTCAAGGAGCTCGAGGTTCTGTTGATGAGCAACAAGTCCTTCTGTGCAGAAATCGCCCACAACGTCTCCTCAAAGAACCGAAAGACCATTGTGGAGAGAGTGGCACAGCTCCCCATCAAAGTGACGAAACCCCAACGCCAGACTGCGCAGTGAACGAATAAATATCTCTGTGGTTATTTGTGCTAAATAAAAGTTAAATAAACACAAAAAAAATTGATCTGTTCCTGTGCCTGATCCACCCAAGTTGAATCTGTCCCATCATGAAAAATTCCCCCCAAGGAGTCCCCACTGTAACTTGCTTCACTTTCAACAACCTCACCCCCCGACACCTGTGTCTCGCCATTGTCCACCACCTCCTCAGACAACACTGGTAAATCCCCACTGTCAGCACACTGAGACTGCAAAAGGTCTTGCGAATTGGGGCAGAGAATGTTCTGGGGTAGCACATCAGAGAAGGGGTGACTATGGGGTTCCAGGGAGTACGTGACCACATGCAATCTCCATCCAAAAAGTCATACTGAGGCTCACCACCATGCTTTACACTGCAATCTTATTGAAAGACAGACAATCAGGGGTACACCGCCAGGTTGTCAGGCAGCATTTTTAAGTGGGTCACCATTACCATGTCCCTGAAAATTGCCTTGGGGTCATCACCAGACTATTGGCCAGATTTAGAAAAAATGGTGCAATTAGGGAGCCTCAGAGGCATCCCTACATGCTGCCCCTGGTGTTTCCTATCCATTTCCAAGGTGTTTCCATCTTTTTCTGAGGTTTTCACATGTTGGGGCAAACTTGACTGTGCAGAACCTTTGGCCCCTGCAAAAATATTCGGGTCTCCCATAGACTTTAATGGGATTCGTGATTCGGCTCGAACCCACGAATCCCGCGGAAAATTCGGGCCGAATTCCGAATCCCCGAATATTTTAGGATTCGATCGACTCTATTTAACATGTTTGTAAGTGACATAAGGGACGGCTTGGTAGGGAAGGTTTGCTTGTTTGCTGATGACACAAAAGTGTGTAATAGGGTTGATGTTCCAGAAGGTGTCTGTAATATGGAGAATGATTTATCTTTATTAAATAAGTGGTCTAAACAATTGAAACTGCAGTTCAATGTTTCCAAATGTAAGATAATGCACTTGGGGAGAAGAAATTCTCTGAGTATCGTATTGGCAGTTCTGTGTTAACAAAGACTTCAGAAGAGAAGGATTCGACAGCCTCAAAATGAGTAACCAATGCAACCAGGCGGTAGGGAAAGCAAATTGTATGCTTGGCTGCATAGCTAGAGGTATAACAAGCAGAAAGAGGGAGATTGTGATCCCTCTGTATAGAGCTCTAGTGAGACCACATCTGGAATACTATGTTTAATTCTGGAGACCTCACCTGCAAAAGGATATTGCTAAAATAGAACGGGTCCAAAGAAGAGCTACAAAAATGGTGGAAGGTCTAAAGCATAGAACTTATCAAGAAAGACTCTTAATATGTATAGTCTGGAGGAAAGAAGAGAAAGGGGGGTCATGATTGAAACCTTTAAATATGTTAAAGGACTGAATAAAGTTCAGGAGGGAAGGGTTATTAATAAGAAACTGAATACAAGAACAAGGGGGCACAATCTGAGGTTAGTTGGGGGAAAAATCAAGAACAACATTAGAAAATATTATTTCACTGAAAGAGTAGTAGAAGCTTGGAACAAACTTCCAGCAGAGGTGATTGATAAATCCACAGTAACTGAATTTAACCCTTAGGATGGAAGCCGGGACAAAATCCCAGCGCCGTACATGTACAGCGCTCTGATCGGGCGGGCACAGGAGCTGCGCTTGCCCGATCAGCTACAGGGGTCTGGCAGTGGCCGATAGCCGGACCCCTGCTGTATGCACTGGCATCGGTAAAAACGTGCAGGTATCCTGTCGGGTTGCGACCCCCATCGGGTCCCCAAGCTGCTGTGACGGGGACCCGATGGCAGAGAAGGCAGCCCGATGCCTTCCTTAGGCATCGGGCTGTCTTCTACGTTAGCCTGTGAGATCCAGCCCCCTGGATCTCACAGGAAGTAGGCTGTAAGTGTATTACAATTGAAATAGAAGAAGTAAATAGAACAGAAGTATTGTAATGCAATGTGCAGGGGATCAGACCCCCAAAAGTTAAAGTCCCAGACTGGGACAAAAAATTAAGTAAAAAAAAAAGAAGTTAAAAAAATAAAATTTAACAAAAAAAATAATAAAAGTTTCAAGGAAAAAAAAAAGTAATTTTCCCAAAATAAAGTTAAAAAAAATGTAAAAAAGAAAGAAAAAAGAAAAGTAGACATATTAGGTATCTCCGCATCCGTATCGACCAGCTCTATAAAAATATCACATGACCCACCACGCTAGGTAAACGCTGTAAAAAATAAAAAATAAAAACAGTGAAAAAAAAGCCCTTTTCTGATCACCTTGCTTCACAAAAAGTGTAATACCAAGCAATCAAAAAGACATATTAACCCCAAAATGGTACCAATCAAACCGTCATCTTGTCCCGCAAAAATGATACCCTACCTGAGACAATCGCCCAAAAAATAAAAAAAAATATGGCTCTCAGAAAATGGCAACACAAAAAAAAGATTTTATTCTGGTCAAAAATGCATCTAATGTGTAAAACTTTCCAAAAATAAAAATGTTAGACATATTTGGTATTGCCGTGTCCGTAACAACCTGCTCTATAAAAATATTACATGAGATGGCCTCCCAGGTGAATGCTGTAAAAAAAATTTAAAAAACATGCCAAAAGAGCCATTTTTCCCAATCTTGCCTCACAAAAAGTGTAATAGCAGGCGATCAAAAAGGCCCACAAAAAATTAGACCCTACCTAAGACAATCGCCCAAAAAATAAAAAAAATATGGCTCTCTGAAAATGGCAACACAAATAAAAGATTTTATTCTGTTCTCAAATGCAGCTAACTTAACAAAAATAAAAATGGTAGACAAATTGGGTATTGCCGCGTCCGTAACAACCTGCTCTATAAAAATATCACATGATTTGCCCCTTCGGGTGAATGCTTTAAAAAAGATTTTTAAAAACTATGCCAAAACAGCTATTTTTTTTCACCTTGACTCACAAAAAGTGTAATACCAAGTGATCAAAAAGGCGTATTTACCCCAAAATGGTACCAATGAAACCGTCATCTCATCCCGCAAAAAATGAGATCCCACATAAGACAATAACTCAAAAAAAATAAAATCAATGGCTCCCGCAAACCAATCCATCAAGATCTGTTCTGCAAAATCCATATGGCGCTCCTTCTGTTCTGAGTCCTGCCATGTGCCCCCACAGCAGTTTACCACCGCATATGGGGTGTTGCCGTATTCAGGAGAAAATTGGGAACAAATTATGGGGTGATTTTCTCCTGTTACCCCTTGTGAAAATGAAAAAATGTGGGGCTAAAGCAACATTTTATTGGAAGAAATGAAACTTCATTTTCACATCCAAGTGTTTCCAAATACCGCAAAACGCTTAGGGGGTCAAAGTGGCCAGTACCCCCCTTAATATTATCTTTGAAGGGTGTAGTTTCCAAAATGGGGTAACTTTTTGAGGGTTTCCACTGTAGGGGTACGTCAGGGTCTCTCAATTACAAAATGGTGCCTAAAAACCATTCTAGCAAAATCTGCCTCCAAAATCCGTATGGCGCTCCTTTCCTTCTGCACTGCCACAAACCCATAGAGACGTTTACCACCACATTTGGGGTATTTCTGTAAACTGCAGAATCAGAGCAATGTATATTGAGGTTTAGTTTCCTGTTAACCCTTGCTGTGTTGCAAGAAAAAAAATATAAACGTGAATAATCTACCAAAAAATTGAAATGTTGAAATTTCACCTCCATTTTCCTTTAATTTTTGTGGAACACCTCAAGGGTTAATAAAGTTTATAACATTAGTTTTTTATAATTTGAGGGGTGTAGTTTCTAAGATGGGGTCATTTATTAGTGGTTTCCATTAGGTAAGCCTCACAAAATCACTTTATAACTGAATTGGTGTTTAAAAAAATGGTTTGGTAAATTTTGTTGAAAATTTGAAAAATTGCTTCTAAACTTCTAAGCTCTCTAACTTTCTAAAAAAATAAAATGACATTTACAAAATGATGCCAACATAAAGTAGACATTTGGGGAATGTTAAGTAATAAATATTTTATGAGGTATCACTTTTTGTTTTAAAAGAAGAGAAATTGAAATTTTGGAAATTGAAATTTTTTCTAATTTTTTGTAAAATTTGGGATTTTTTCATAAATAAAGGTGAAATATATTGACTCAAATTTATGACTGTCATGAAGTACAATGTGTCACGAGAAAACAATCTCAGAATGGCTTGGATAAGTAAAAGCGTTCTAAAGTTATTACCACATAAAGTGACAAATTTTGCAAAAAATGGCCTGAGATTTAAGGTGAAAAGTGGCTCGGGACTGAAAGGGTTAAACATGCCTGGGATAAACATGTATCTATCCTAAGATAACAATAAAGGAATAATAAAAGGGCAAACTAGGTGGACCAGGTGGTCTTTTTCTGCCGTCAATCTTCTATATGGCCTGAACAGGCGTCTATGATGCTTGTACAGGTGTTATTGCGACCTCTGAGTATGGCCATACTGTACATATTAGTCTGAAGTTGACCAAAATGGATGATTTCAACCAAAACAAACATTCGTTGGTTGAAATTTAACAATGAATAATCGTTTTAACCCACTGATGACAGACCATTATCATTTAAAAGAAGTCATCCATGTTCAATATTTTTGTCCGATAATCAAAAAAAATATTTTGTTCACAAACAAAAGATCTATCTTCGAAAGAATGTTTGCAGAAAGTTCTTTCGTTCATCACCCAGTTTCATGGAACGTTTATGGGAAAATTGAACATCTGTCACAAATTCAGGGATAAGTGAAGCCCTGAGTTTAACCCAACCACTGACCCTGCCTACTTGCACAGCCCGTCCTAGGCGATGGCGTACAAGTGGACGGCAGTCCCTAGCCTAGGTACGTGCTGGGGCATACAGGGAGGGGAACAACGGGAGAAAACAATAGACAAAAGACAGAAAACACAATATGAGAAAAATCGCCAAGCCGAGGTCAAACCAGGAAGTCACATCAAAACCAGGGAAACAAGCAGGAGCAAAGTGAAAAACACGAGCCAAGGTCAGAAGCCAAGAGGTAACGTAGTACAAGGGGATGAGACGAGGACGAGGTCAAGTTCAGAAGCCGAAGTCAAAACACAATAGTCATTATAGCAATCCAAACGCAGGTGATGGTAAAGGACCAATCACAGGCAACCTGGGGCCAGCAGGTTGCCTGCTTAAATAAGCCCCAAGGTAGGTCACGTGACATGGCCAGCGTCATGTGACCTAATTCATAGAATTAATAACAGCTGAGCATTGGCTATCCCTGCCAGCGCTCAAAGGCCCCGCCTGCTCGTTGGCTAGGGAATGGAGAGAATGACGGCCGCACTGAGGCTGAGTGCGCACCACGTTCTCCCAGCCCCTGTTATCATGGAGATGAGGACGCTAACCGCATCCTCGCTCCTGCACTGAAGCGGGAGACTGGCGGGGCTGCAAGGAGGGAGCTCCTCATGATAACATCAATGGCCACTATGGACTAAAATGTGTATGGCTGTGTCTGAGAAATGAACGTTCACCAGATATTTATCCAACTTCCGTTCAACTATCAACCAACTTCTATCTGACTTGTATGGCCACCTTTAGACCTAAGCTATGACTTGTCAGTCTATCTGGTGCCCAGATCTGACTTGTGTGTACTTCTCTTCCTAATATTTAAACAACTTTAAATCACTGTCAGATCCTATCTAAATTTTAAATCTTGTATCCAAAGATGCAAAACCTCTTTTCCTCTCTGCCATAAAGAGAATTCACACCACAAGTTAGATTAGAAAGTAATGTATGGGGATTGATAGATCTGGAGTCTGTAGTCAATGGCTGGCACTTACAAGAGGGCTTATACCTCTGTAACCAAAGGAGGAGTTTGATGTAGGAGTGAGATTGCTCTGAAATGCGCAACTGTTTTGATCTGACCCAGACAATGACTCTTGCCACTATCTCGAGGGAACCCCTTTAGGTCCCCCCCCTTTTTTTTCTGCCCATACACAGGGAGTCCACTTTGCAGTGTTATTTACTTCTATCTGTCATATTGAACTGCAGCCAAGTTGTAGTATGGTTGTCTTGCTGATGAAGGATGGGTTGGAGGTAGAGAGCGAATCATTCAAAAAATTATTCGACGAACATTCGCCGAACTTTTCCTAAGATTCGTATATTCGACGTATAGATTTGTTGTATTTGCGTACAAAATATACGTTATTATGTGCTATTAGCGAACATTCGCACATTAATAACGAACGTTCATTTACAAAATGTACGTAACTTCTTAGAAAACGTACGCATGAGCGTACTAATAGCGTACGAATCCTCAGCGTACTATTGTCTACGCGATTACGTAATACGCAGGCACGCACGACGAGAGGCCGCGGCGTGCACTCCTCAGAGGCTGAGCGAATATTCGAAAATGGCATCCAGGCGATCCTCATCATTTAGCTCTGAAGAGCTGAAATTCCTGATCCGGCTGATGGACAGAGAGGATTACCATGGCACACACGGCCATCCAAACCAGCATAAGAAGGAGGTGATCCAGCAGGTGATCCAAGGCCAGCGCCATCGTTTCCACGCCATGCGGACCCCGGGCCAGATCCAGCGGAAATGGTCCAATCTGAAATTCAAATGCTCAGAGCGGCTTAATGAGATCTGCGCAGAGATACGGCAGGGTGAGTAACAAAATATTTGATAAGTAAAAACATGTAAAAAAAATTAGTGTACTGTATTGTATATATACCAGCAGTCACTGCCAATAATGAAAAAAGTATAGAAGGACAACGTGGTCGTGCATAGTGCACTGCAGTAATTTTGTTTCATGCTAGGCAACACCTCTAACTCTCGACCCAAACAACTTAAGTGAAGGTTTTCTAGTCATTATTGTTAATGGTGCTGGCCATTCTCCCGTTTGCATCAGGCAAATGCACTAATTCGAAAGAAAGTACCCTTATATGCCCCTTCATAGTTAGCGCTTCCTCCTCCTACACACAGACTCAAAGACATGCCCATGCTGCAGCTACTGTCAGCTACTGTTGTATTTACGCTCCGGCTGCCTCTCAGCAGGGGTTAACGTGCTGTGGCCGGATCCGCGGCCCGCCCTCATTACAGTGAATTTGGGCCGGAGCGTGGTTCCGGCCCCACATGTGAACCTGCGGCAGCACGGATCCGGAGGGACCCTTCACCTGCCGGATCTGGGCTGCCGCTAGTGTAAAAGTAGCTTTAGGCCATTATTTAATGATTTTTGACAGCTGCTGCACCACAGAGGAGCCGCTCTCACCGTCATTCACCCCAGCGAGAGAGGATCCCACCTGCCCCTCCAACACCACCAGCCCAGCTACCAGAGGTAGAAGGTAGATAAAAAAAAAAAGTGTAATGGGTGGACCTTCTGTCTTCAAAATATGAGGTAAATGTATGTTTTATCTTTTGTAGCTCTAACCGTCAAGGAGCAGTTTTCCCCTAGACCACACCGTATGGGTGTCCAGTAAGTACTACAAAAGGCTCAGTCAGTACAGAATACATTTCACAGAATAAGTTGCTCCAGTACATTAAAGTTTAGATTTTTTTTGTGGGACAACCACTGTAACTCGATCATACAAACTAAGTACATAACTGTTTCTACCCCTACAGTCATCCCCACTGACTTCAAAGTGGAGGCTGGATTACCGCGCCTTGGGTCCAGGCTCCACGCTGCCTCCCGGCTCATTCGTGGCCTGCCGCGGGAGCTGCAAGAGCTGCAGGACATGATGGCCCGACGTCGGCAAAGGCCGGCGTAATCTTATGTTTTTGTTCCTTTCTTTTGTTTATCATATTATTTATTTGTTAAATATAAGTTTTTATTTATTACTAAAATATTCTTGAAAAACCTGTGTTTTGAGTGTTTTGTTAAACCTTTAACACCTTCCTGATCCTGACATAGTGTGAAGAAGACAGAATTTTTTTCCCACGGCCATTTTCCCATATTAATGAACACAGCGGTGTCTGCCGGCCGAAGTACTACTACATTACACACACTCCTGTTCACTGATTACAATTGACAGAGAGAAACATAAAAAAAGGCTTGGCTTGTTTGGGCAACAAGCCTGTACATTTTACCTTAACATAGGCAGTGAAAATTATATATGAGCTTTTTATGGCTTCCCCGGCCACTAGTAGTAGGGGACGAGGTATATCAGCATAAAGTGATAGGTAAAATAAATACAACAGACTGCGGTGGTGTATAACAATGTCCGCTAATATAACTTGTACGGGAGGCAGAGACAGTGTAAAAAAAGTATTTATTTTTTTAAATATATATAACACATATATATTTTTTTTCTTTTTTGGAGGGGGGGACTAAAGGCTGAGGCTCCAAAACAAACTTAACAATACTAAATAGAACTATTAGTAACGTTAACTAACAACAGCTACTCTCCTACTAAGCGTAGAAAACGGAGGCGGAGGTAAACAACAGTGTTTGGTTTTGAAATAGGGTTTTGGAGACTTCGGGTTCGCACAGCCCGTGACATGACACAAGACATTTGGCTGTAAAATTATGGCCCGGCTGACAGCAACAGTGGGAAGACACTCAGACTATTCTGCCCTGCAAGGCCTGATCTAATCACCACCAGCATCAGCAAGAGGAGTATGAAATTCGGATGTAATCCAGCCTTTATTCATTTTTATAAAGGTATTTTTTTGAACACTGCCCGGTGACAGATTTGTCCTTTTGGGTGTCACCACCCCCCAACGGCACTAAAAACCCTCTCTGACATGAGACTTGAGGCTGGGCAGGAAAGAAGCCCTAGTGCATAGTGGGACAGTTCCGGCCACTGTTGTAATCTGCCTGCCCAGAAGTCCAGGGGGTCTGAGAAGAGGCTTTGTGAGCCAGACTGCAGGTACGCCTGAACCTGCTCATTGAGGCGGGTGATCTGGGCCTGCTCTCTTGGCTGCAGCTGTTGCCTGAGGCTGTCCTCTATAACTGCCGGATTACAACGTGGGCTTCAGTGGCTTTTTTTTTAGAAATTGCAGAAAGGACACCACTAGGAGGGAGCACTGAAGCCCGAGAGGTGGCAGAAAATGACGGCGTTTGCTGGAGAGGAATGGTGGAGCAGGAGGAACGCTCTGAGTCTGACCCCTGGCTTCATATGGATACTGTATCAGCAGATGACAGCAGATCATCCGGCTGAGACTGAGATGAGCGTGCCATCCACTCCACTACCTCATCTACTTTCTCCTCCACTACAATTTTGCGCCTCGGTGGGTTAGCCTGGTGGAACAACAGCCAAGTATTGCAAATACTACTAGTAGATGCTCCGGCTACAGGTCCTTTGGCACTGCTGCCCTGTGCCACCTTCTCCTTTTTTTTAGAGCTCAAAGTCCGGCTGGAACTGGACCCCTTTTGCTTATCCATTCCATACATTTTTCAATTCACTCTGTGGCCCTGCAGCTGGTCTTTGTCCCTGTATCTCCCTGTCTCTCCCTATCTTTCCCTGTCTCTCTCTCCCTGCTTGATTAAATACTAGCCCTGAACTGGCCCTGCACTTGCCCTGCAGTATCCCTGATATGTGTAATATGGATTCCCAGAGCTATTATATCAAATTTTCACAAAACAGGTCTCAGAACTTCACACACAGTGCTTCTGCTCGTCTCATCAGTCGCAGCAGAAGTGATGCGTTACTGGCTTACCGAGCCTGAGCCAATCAGAGCAAGCCCTGCCCACTAGGTCAGGTGACCGCTTTCTTCCCGGGCTTTTGCGCACGATAAACAGTAAAAGTTCGCTAATTAATTGAATTCGTACGCAACAGCGTATACAGTAACTTATACGTAGCAATAGCGTATAATTTATAGGACAAACTACGTAGCAAATGTGTACAAAGCCGAAGCGAATCACCTAATATTCGGATTCGCTTCGCAGCTAAAAATTACCAAGAATCAATGCGAATCAACAAATCGATTCACTCATCTCTAGTGGGAGGGATTTGTTTGATTGTCTAAATGATCACACCAATGTTTGTAAAGACATGTATAATAACTCTGTGAATGATGCATTCTTTTGTAACAACATCGTTTATTGTATTGTAAACAGTGTATTCTAAATTGTATTGTTTTTTTATGTTAAAAAAAACTCAATAAAAATATATCTGATTAAAAAAGAAAGTAATGTATGGCATATGTCAGTAAGCCACCATATTGTGACCCTTAGAATGAGAAAAATGCATAGACATAAAAATGAGAAAAATATGAGAAATGAAAAATATACAGCATTATTAAGCAAGATATGTTTATATTATTATACAGTAAAATGCAAGCTACAGTACTGGTATGATGCAGTTCCATTTTTCCTGCAGATGCTTAGGCGTCTCAGATTTTTCTCTAAATTGTATTATTTTGTCCTTTTTAGGATACATCAATAAAAAATTACAAATTATAGGTCATTAAATAAGGTTTTGTTACATAAAGTCACCTCATTTATGCAGTAGAGTATTTAGTCACCATGGGAATACAGCAGACATGGCATTTTATACAAATATTAAGCGCAGGACCCTTTTCAGAAATAGACTTTTTACTACTTACAAACTCAATATGATGCTCAGTGACCATTTACTGAAGAGCTACCTTTAAATAGTGTTCTTCATTTCCAAAAAGTCAATCATTCGAACTGCTCCTCTTTATAACCACTTAGTCTTTAAAGAAAATATTGAGAAGTAAGTTATATAAAATGTATGGAAGAGTTGAATAGAGATCTGTCACATTTGTATAGATGGAAAGTGTTGTTCTTTGAAATATGCTTAAAATATTTTATGAGGTCACGCACAAAAAAAAAAAAAAAGAATAATTGGAAGAAAGATTCTGCTTGTCTAAGCGGAGAGCACATTTGTAGCAGTAGGGTAAATGTTTTATCGATTGAGGAACTGGGAAACTGAAGTCATTACTCACCACGGGCTAAAGAATAATTGCTAATGCTCTAGCGGAAAGATTAAAAAACAGTTTCTGGAAGTATTTCTTACAATGATCAATGAAGTATCATCCCAGGCCACTGGATCTTCAATAACATTTTTCCCTTTTGGGATACGATCAATTTTTATAATATGATTCATTTGCCAGTGGGCATGCTTTTTTTCATTTGATGAAAAGGCACTTATGCTCCTTACATTGTTAAAAGTAACCTTGCAGAGACAGGGTTCAGGCTCCCACACAAAAGGTTCGACGCCTCTATGCTTTAGGAATAGATTTCAAAGCTGTTCCAAGCACTTGTTACCTTTTCTATCTGTCAGTATTGTCACATTAATTTACAGTTATTACGCTAAAATTGTGGAAATTGTGTTCCCTGACAAAGACATCAGGTACGCGCTACTTTTTTTTTTCCTTCGCTGTGTTTTCTTTTTTTTCCCCCTCAAAATGAGTTTTGGATGGAAAAAATCATCCAGCAGCTCTCTCTGTAAGATAGATATATATAGAAAGCAAAAAGCAGCACACTGGTGTAGGTTGGGTGTAATCCCTCTAGGGATAGGTGACCAAGGTCCTCTGTATATAAAAAAAAAAGGATAAAGAGGCAACACTCCAAAATTATCAAAATTATATATGACTTTTTTTATTCTTGTTTTGGTTTGGCAGTGAAAGCACAAGAATACTGCAAGGATAAGCCGTCCTGTTCAGTGATTAATAGCCTTCCGCATATTACTGTGCATACATGCATGCCTGTCAATCACTGATTAGGACCGCCCACATAACTCCTAAGTCTAAAATGGTCCTGGCTGCTGCATATCAAATTTGGGCTGTAAGTAAGTAGCAACTTTTATTTGATTTGCCATCTTGTGATGCATTCCTTTAGTTTACAAGGAGATTCAGTATAGACAGGAAGTGGGGAAAGAAAACTGCTCCAGTGTTTACACTTTGTGCAGAGATTGAGAGTGTAGCTCAGTCACAGCCAGACCCTGGAAACCAGAGCAAATGAGAATGGAGAACCGGAGTCACAAGAGGAGGTTATGGCCTTGTGGTCCCAGCAGAGTGTCAGAATCAGATACCAGAGGAGGTAGCAGCAAGAGGAGCTTAATCAAGCCCAGTAGAGTACAAGCCACTGTGCTTCTCGAGAAGACAGGAACGTCATATCCTCAGGACAGACATTACCAGAAAACTGCACCTGGTGTATGCAGAAGCTTAGTACAATATTTAGTCACCATCAGTTCAATACAGTGATTGCTGAGTTGCAGAGACTGCCCAAGCATTATATTATCCTGATTACTGTTGGGAGCTATATAAAGGCTGTTCTACACTAGAGATGAGCGAATCATTCAAAATTTTATTCGCCGAACATTCGCCGAATTTTTCCTAACATTCGTGTATTCGACGAATAGATTTGTTGTATTTGCGTACAAAATATACATTATTATGTGGCTGTTAGCGAACATTCGCACACTAAGAACGAACGGACAGTTAAAAATGTACGCAACTTCTTAGAAGACGTACGCATGAGCGTACAAATCGCGTACGAATCCTCAGCGTGCTATTGTCTAGCGATTACGTAATACGCAGGCACGCACGACGCGAGGCTGCGGCGTGCATTCCTCAGAGGCTGAGAGAATAGTTGAAAATGGCATCCAGGAGATCCTCATCATTTAGCTCTGGAGAGCTGAAATTCCTGATCCGGCTGATGGACAGAGAGGATTACGATGGCACACACCGCCATCCAAACCAGCATAAGAAGGAGGTGATCCAGCAGGTGGTCCAAGGCTTGCACCATCGTTTCCACACCGTGTGGACCCCGGGCCATATCCAGCGGAAATGGTCCGATCTGAAATTCAAATGCCCAGAGCGACTTAATGAGATCCGCGCAGAGATACGGCAGGGTGAGTAACAAAATATTTGATAAGTAAAAACATGTTAAAAAATTAGTGTACTGTATTGTATATATACCAGCAGTGAGTGCCAATAATAAAAAAAGTAATTTTGTTTCATGCTAGGCAATGCCTCTAACTCGAGCCAAACAACTTAAAGAGGACTTTTCACCACTCCTGACATGCCTGTTTTAATAGCTTCATGCATTCCCCATGTAATAACAAGTATGGAACATCTCTTCTTATGGCTCTATGTTGTGCCATTCCTTTATTATTTGCACTACAATTTATAAATGAATTGCTATTTGCCTTCAGTAAGGGAACAGGGGGGAGGTGACCAGTTGGGGGTGTGTACCTGCACAGTCTGACTCTATCCAATCAGTGCTGCCATGTTCAGACTGTGCAGGTACACACCCCCAACTGGTTACCTCCCCTATGTTCCCTTACTGAAGGCAAATAGCAATTCATTCATAACTTCTAGTGCAAATAATAAAGGAATGGCACATCATAGAGCCATAAGAATAGATGTTCCAGAATTGTTATTACATGGGGAATGCATGAAGCTATTAAAACAGGCATGTCAGGAGTGGTGAAAGGTCCTCTTTAAGTGAAGGTATTCTAGTCATTATTGTTAATGGTGCTGGCCATTCTCCCGTTTGTGTCAGGCAAATGCACTAGTGTGAAAGAACCTACCCTTAGATATATGCCCCTTCATAGTTAGCGCTTCCTCCTCCTTCACACAGACTCAAAGACGTGCCCATGCTGCAGCTACTGTGAGTGGGCGATATCCAAAGTATTCCTACCGCACCGTGTTAACGATATTAAGAAAGTTATTGTGACGATAACATTATCTATTGCCATAAATACCTTTTTAGAAGAAAAAAATATGATATGGCCCCCCTCTCACACCCATAATATCTTCATAGTAGTATGTGTTAGTATTAAAAAGAGTCATCATCTAACAATTGTGTACGTTTTTATGTTGCAGAGCACCGTCAACGACAGCGTCACCACCGTCGAGGCAGGGTGGCCCCTGAAGTATCTGCAGCCTCTAGTAAGTGTAAAACATATTTAATTTATTTTTCATCCAAGCTACGTGGGAGTGCAGCTGCAGTAAGAGCACTAGTGGTTAGGAACGGGATCCTCCAGCCCCAAACTATTCCCATGTAGCTACAACTGTTCATTAGAATTGAATGTAAGGCTACTTCTACACTAGCGGCAGCCCAACATGTAACTGTTGTATTTTCGCTCCGGATGCCTCTCAGCAGGGGTTAACGTGCTGTGGCAGGATCCGCGGCCTGCCCCCATTACAGTGAATGGGGCCGGAGCGCGGTTCCGGCCCCACACATGTACCTGCGGCAGCACGGATCCGGAGGGACCCTTCACCCGCCGGATCCGGGCTGCCGCTAGTGTAGAAGTAGCTTTAGGCCATTATTTAATGATTTTTGAAAGCTGCTGCACCACAGAAGAGCCACTCTCACCGTCCTCCACCCCAGCGAGAGAGGATCCCACCTGCCCCTCCAACACCACCAGCCCAGCTACCAGAAGTAGAAGGTAGGTAAAATAAAAAGTGTAATGGGTGGACCTTCTGTCTTCAAAATATGAACTAAATGTATGTTTTATCTTTTGTAGCTCCAACTGACAGGGAGCAGTTTTCCCCTGAACCATGGGAAGACCACGCCATATGGGCTCAGTCAGTACAGAATACATGTCACTGAATAAGTTGCTCCAGTACATGTACCAAATATATAATGACATTCAATTGATAACGTATTCTGATTCAGGTGCTGGTTAAAGTTTAGATTTTTTTTTTGTGGGACAACCACTTTAACTCGATCATACAAACTAAGTACATAACTGTTAGCACCCCTACAGACATCCCCACTGACTTCGAAGTGGAGGCTGCATTACGGCGCTTTGGGTCCAGGCTCCACGCTGCCTCCCGGCTCATTCGTGGCCTGCAGCTGGAGCTGCAAGAGCTGCAGGACATGATGGCCCGACGTCGGCAAAGGCCAGCGTAATTTTTTTTCTTCCTTTCTTTTGTTTATTATATTATTTATTTGTTAAAAAAGAAGTTTTTATTTATTACTAAAATATTCTTGAAAAACCTGTGTTTTGAGTGTTTTGTTAAACCTTTAACACCTTCCTGATCCTGACATAGTGTGAAGAATACAGAGTTTTTTCCCACGGCCATTTTCCCATATTAATGAACACAGCGGTGTCTGTCGGCCGAAGTATTACTACATTACACACACTCCTGTTCACTGATTACAATTGACAGAGAGAAAAGTAAAAAAGGCTTGGCTTGTTTGGGCAACAAGCCTGTACATTCTACCGTAACATAGGAAGTGAAAATTATATATGAGCTTTTTATGGCTGCCCCAGCCAGTAGTAGTAGGGGACGGGGTATATCAGCATAGAGTGATTGGTAAAATAAATACAACAGACTGCGGTGGTGTATAACAATGTCCGCTAATGTAACTTGTACGGAAGGCAGAGGCAGTGTAAAAAATGTTATTTATTTTTTTAAATATATATAACACATATATATTTATATTGTTTTTTTTTTGGAGGGGGGGACTAAAGGCTGAGGCTCCAAAACAAACTTAACAATACTAAATAGAACTATTAGTAATGTTAACTAACAACAGCTACTCTCCTACTAAGTGTAGAAAACGGAGGCGGAGGTAGACAACAGTGTTTGGTTTTGAAATAGGGTTTTAGAGACTTCGGGTTCGCACAGCCCATGACATGACACTAGACATTTGGCTGTAAAATTATGGCCCGGCTGACAGCAACAGTGGGAAGACACTCAGACTATTCTGCCCTGCAAGGCCTGATCTAATCACCACCAGCATCAGCAAGAGGAGTATGAAATTCGGATGTAATCCAGCCTTTATTCATTTTTATAAAGGTATTTTTTTGAACACTGCCCGGTGACAGTTTTGTCCTTTTGGGTGTCACCCCCCCCCAGCGGCGCTAAAAACCCTCTCTGACATGACACTTGAGGCTGGGCAGGAAAGAATCCCTATTGCCTAGTGGGACAGTTCCGGCCACTGTTGTAATCTGCCTGCCCAGAAGTCCAGGGGGTCTGAGAAGAGGCTTTGTGAGCCAGACTGCAGGTACGCCTGAACCTGCTCATTGAGGCGGGTGATCTGGGCCTGCTCACTTGGCTGCATCTGTTGGGAGCCTGCAGAGAAAAATTCCTGCATCATACTAATTAGGCTTAACTGGCTGCTGGTTGTGGCAGAAGGTGGATGATTCAGCCGGACCTCCTTCTCAGACATGCTGGCAGCAGGCTGGGACTGGCTGAAACCTGTGGCCAGGTTACTAGATAGGTTCTCCCGCAATTATACTAATTTCTCTTCCCTTTCCTGGGGAGGAAAACAATCCCCCATGTTGGATTGATACCGCGGGTCAAGAAGCATCGCCAGCCAGTATTCGTCAGTCTGCCTCCTCCTCTCCCCCCTCCTCTAACTGAAGTTCCTCATCCTCCTCCTGCTCCGCAAGGGAACTTTGGCGTTGAGGCTCCCCTACAGTGACAGCATGGCGGGCAGACAAATGGCCAGGATTTCCTTCCCCCATTGCCCCTGCTGCATGAGCATGAGTGTCTTTTCCAGCACAAATATTATTGAAATTACGTCGTTCACACAGCAGCTGTCCCAGCTGACCAATTTTGTGGCTTCTTCTAAGAGCCTTAGAACAGTGCAGGCATCTCAGACCAGCCTCCACTGCCGGAAATCAAAGCAGCACCTGCTCCCTATGGTGGAAGATTCTGGCTGCTGCTGGACAAAATCATCCACTGCTCTACGCTGCTCTAGGAGTCGCTGCAACATATGAAGAGTGGAATTCCACCGGGTCGCCACGTCACCTATTAAGCGGTGTGGCGGAAGACCGTTTTGACGCTGCAGTTCCACCACAGCGTGGCGAGATACATATGAATGGCTGAAATGAGTGCAAAGCTTCCGTGACTTTGCCAGCACTGTGCACAGGCCAGTAAATGTTTTTAGAAATCTTTGCACCACTAGATTTAGGACATGTGCCATACAGGGAGCATGCGTGAATTGACCCAGGTTCAGCGCTGCCACTATATTTGTCCCATTGTCACTCACTACCTTGCCCACTTCCAGCTGCCGTGGAGTCAGCCAGCGCGCTATTTGCTGCTTCATGTAATGCAGCAAGCGCTTGCCTGTGTGGCTGCTACTGTCAAGGCATGGCAGCGTTTCACCTGGCACATGTGATATGAAGGAGCGGGAGTAACTCGCTGCCCTGACGCTCCAGCAGGCGGACTGCCCGTGGATGTGGAAGCGGATAGTTGTTGGGTGGTCTGTTGCAATCCTGGCTGGAAAGCACGTGGAGGTGCCAACAGCAATTGACCCGGTTGCTGGGGGGTTCCTGCCTCGCTGCCACTAAATATATTCAGCCAGTGGGCAGTAAAGGACATGTATTGCCCCTGGCCGTAAGCACTGCTCCAGGTGTCTGACGTGCACCGTGCTGCAGAGAGACAGCTGCAGGGAGCTCCAATATTGTCAGCCACGTGGGATTAAAGGGTGGGGATAGCTTTGTTGGAGAAGTAATGCCGGCTAGGGACCTGCCAGCATGGCTGAGCGCAAGCCATTAGCTCCCTAAAAGCTGGGCAGTCAACCAGCTGGTACGGCAGAGACTGCACAGCCAGCAACTTTGTCAGGTGACCATTCAGTTTGCGCACTGTCGGATTACTTGTGGCGTAAAACTGCTTCCTGGCGACGCACTCGGCAATGGACGGATGCCGAATGAGAGGAGGTGGAGAAATGCATGCACTGGCCGACGATGAGGTGGATGTACTAGTTACACCCTGAGATGCGGGCTGAGCTATGGCCCTGGATGCGGCCTGACTGACAGAAGAGACCCCGGGAGAAGTAACCAGCTCTTTAGTATTAATGGGCTGCTCTAAATTGCCGGCTATACGCCGTTTCAAATGGTTCCACAGAGCAGTGGTCCCAACAGTGGCTTTCCCACGGCTCAATTTCTGTTTACAAAAATTACACGTGGCCATACTGCTATCCCCCAACAGAGTGGTGAAATACTTCCACACACCTGACGTGCGCCCTCCACAGCTGGCCAAGCTTATAGCCCTTGCACGCTTACACCCTGGTGCCGGCCCCACTATATTTGGGGTCTCGCTAGTTCCCAGGGAAGCACTAGCCCTGGGCCTAACTCGCCTCTGCCCTCTGTTGCTGCCACTACTACTACCACCCTCCTACTCTGAGATCAAATCCTCCTCACCAGCCCGATCCGCTTCCCAGGTCCTCCGGTCTAGCACATCAGATTCATCATCAGACTCCTCCACAACACATTTTTCAGAATGCAAATTAGGCTGTTCCCCACCAAACGACAATTCTGGGCAGTCCAAACTCTGACTGCCCTCTAAGAAATCCTCAGGGAGGCTGCCTTGTATAACCGCCGGATTATGCGGTGGGCTTCGGTGGATTTTTTTTTTTTAATTGCAGAAGGGACACCACTAGGAGGGAACACTGAAGCCCGAGAGGTGGCAGAAAATGACGGGGTTTGCTGGAGTGGAATGGTGGAGCAGGAGGAACGCTCTGAGTCTGACCCCTGGCTACATATGGATACTGTATCAGCAGATGACAGCAGATCATCCGGCTGAGACTGAGATGAGTTTGCCATCCACTCCACTATCTCATCTACTTTCTCCTCCACTACAATTTTGCGCCTTGGTGGGTTAGCCTGGTGGAACAACGGCCAAGTATTGCGAATACTACTAGTAGATGCTCTGACTACAGGTCCTTTGGCACTGCTGCCCTGTGCCACCTTCTCAATTTTTTTAGAGCTCGAGGTCTGGCTGGAACTGGACCCCTTTTGCTTATCCATTCCAGACATTTTTAATTCACTTTGTGGCCCTGCAGCTGGTCTTTGTCCCTGTCTCTCCCTATCTCTCCCTGTTTCTCTCTCCCTGCCTGATTAATTACTAGCCCTGAACTGGCCCTGCACTGGCCCTGCAGTATCCCTGATATGTGTAATATGGATTCCCAGAGCAATTCACCAAATTTTCAGAAAACAGGTCTCAGAACTTCACACACAGTGCTTCTGCTCGTCTCAGCAGTCGCAGCAGAAGTGATGCGTCACTGGCTTACCGAGCCTGAGCCAATCAGAGCAAGCCCTGCCCACTCGGTCAGGTGACCGCTTTCTTCCCGGGCTTTTGTGCACGATAAACAAACTAACAGTAAAAGTTAGCTAATTAATTGAATTCATACGCAACAGCGTATACAGTAACTTATATGTAGCAATAGCGTATAATTTATAGGACAAACTACGGAGCGAATGCGTATAAAGCGAAGCGAATCACCTAATATTCGGATTCGCTTCGCAGCTAAAAATTTCAGCGAATAGATTTGCTAATCTCTATTCTACACATATATACAAGCTTTGCCCAGCCCAGCCTGCTACTATTGCCACAGTTTAAATCTGTTTCCTGCATCCTCTTCAGTAAATAAAGAGTTAACCCAATCTCAGTTTGTTTGTCATGTATCTTCTTGCACCTTACACAAGGAGTAGTGCCTAGACCCCTTAATGCACCGCTCATTAGCTACAATGGTTCTGCTACTTAAAGGGGAACTTCTTCTGATCTGGCCAGGCAGGGTGCTGGGATTAAAGAAGAAATGTCTCACCTAACACGGTCCAGCGGGTACAGTAAGTGGATGTGAAGAGAGCTTGGTGCTAGAACCAGAGGGCCAGAGACAGGTGGCCCATTTTTATTTAATCCCTGCACCCTGCCTGACCATATCAAAAGGTCCTGGCCCTGGAGAGACTCCATTAACCTTAGATGATCATAGTCTTGAATTTTGTCAAGAATTCATCAAGACATTCCAGAATATATTAATAAAGTAAAAGCCCGATTATAGCTTAGGACACAAAATGTCCATTATTTTCAGTCAGAGCGCATTAGCACAGTCTTAAGATGCACAAGGCTAAGAAGACATTACACACTTAATAGACTTGAACAGCCGCAGGACGCAGCAGAATCTTGTATCGTATTATCACCAAGGTTCCTTCCTCAATATCTCTGATGGGTCATGAATATGTAAATTCAGAATGTACATTGGACACATGCTTGACAAGAAATCAGCTCCAACAAACTGATTCTAGTTATAAAGGCATCCATATGGAATTTTTTTATGTTTGAACAGGCAGCCTATTGCTAGGTGACAGATCATTAAGGCTATAGAGCCAGTCAGTGGAAATGAAGAAATAATTTGTTCCTAATAACTTTCACATGACCTCCCAGGCAAAAGAGAATTTTTAAAGTGCTATCTTTAGCAATGCATGTCAAGAGTGTATATAGGGTTCTTGTGACCCACAGTAAAAGCAGGCGGGTAGTGAAACAAAGTAATAAACACCTAGTGACAAGGCCTGAGCATGAAGAGATCTCATCACCTACCATTAGAACACTTATGAATAATTCAGAAGTCTCTCTCGGCAGCAGGAGATTCAGTCAGTCGGTGCTTTTCACTATGCTCCAATAGATAGGAAAAGGGCACAAGAGAACTGACTGCTTTGATTAAACCAGAAAGCCCAGAGGTCACTGTATTTTTTTATGAGACTCTAAAATGCTATGGAATGAATTGACCACGCTTGTGTGCATAAACCTATTAGCTTCAATATACATGTGCTGTAAAACTAGTAAAACAAAGAAAATATTTTCTGTGCTTAAAATGGTGCCATTTAGAATATCTGATGATAGCGCAGATCATGTCCTGCAGCACACATTAACATATTCATTTTATTCCGTGTTGACTTAAATAACCAAGAGCTGTCGTACAATGTCAAGAGACAAAATGTATGTAATTATCAAATCGATTGGCTTAGACATGAGCTGACATTTAATGCGGCGGAAGCTCAGTAGAATTTCTGTGCACAGCAATTGCCTGACTTGATAATTTATTAACAGTTCGAGCCCTGTTTTTTAAAGTGTACCCAACATTACAATTTCTTTTTTGCTTGAATAAACAATTTTCCTTTGGTAACTGACAAGGCAGTCGTGATTCTTTTCACATAAAGCTCTGTTCCCGAAACACAAAAATTTTGGTGGCCTGCTACCACCACTAGAGGTTTATATGTACATGCACATAAGGCTACTTTTACACTAGCATTTTTTGCTGATCCATCATGGATCAGCAAAAACGCTTCTGTTACTGATAATACAACTGTCAGCATCCGTTATGAACGGATCCGGTTGTATTATGTCTTTAATAGCCAAGATGGATCTGTCATGAAAGTCAATGGGGGACGGATCTGTTTTCTATTGTGTCTGAGAAAACGAATCCATCCCCATTGACTTACATTGTGTGTCAGGAAGGATCTGTCTTGCTCTGCACCACATCGCAGACAGAAAACTTTATTCTGTCCGTGATGGGGACGCAACCAAACGGAACGGAATGCATTTTGGTGCATTCTTTTTCGTTCAGTTCAGTTTTCTCCCCATTGACAATGAATGGGGGAAAAACGGAAGCGTTTTCCCCCACTATTGAGATCCGATGACGGATCAGAATAGCGGAATTGAAAACACAGGTGTGAAAGTAGCCTTATGGTCATTTGAAGATGTTTCATTTGATCTAGCAGAAGTCTGATGGAAAACAGAAATTTGCTTTATTTACTATTTAATATTAGGGCAACTGTGATTGTAGACATCCTTTTCAGCCACAAGGCTTCACCTTCTGTACGTTAATATGCCATAGCATGGATTTAGAGTACTAGATGTGTAGGAAGTTATTAGGCCTTACACTGTAAGCTGCATGATCTTTCAAACAAGACCAGGCCCATATCTGTAGCTGCTAGACAACCCAAAATATGAAGGCTTAAAGAAGCCCTTAACACCCTCGTCCTGCTGCCTGAGTTCAACTCAGGCTGAACTGGTAAAATCTATGTACTCCTTCCAGGGCAATTTTTGATGAATTTATGATTGTATTTTACTCACTTTGGGCTAAAAATCATTTTTTAAATTAGTATTTATTTAAAAATATTTAGCTATACTGTCACAAAGGGTTAACACTTTGTCTACCTGTGTGAATCGTGCTTTCATTTTGTCATCTTATAAACCTTATCTCTAAATTATTAATAGGTCATAAACAATTATTTAGGGCTGTATTACACCATCAGATTATCTGACCAATATCTGTCCACTCAGACCAAAAGTTGGTATGTATAACAAAAGATCTGTGTGTAATTGGCCATCTGACCAATGATTAGTCAGACAATCTGCCAGATAATCTGTTGGGTAATAGAGGCTTTAAAGAGGACCTTTCATGTTTTTTTTTTTACAGTAGCTAAATACCTTAACCCCCGCTGATGCTGCCACCCGTGACCGTTCTTCAAAATAGCGCTCCTGCGCCCCGCTGTGCCCCCCTGTATTTTTCCCGCTCAGTATGTTAATACTGAGCATCGGTACAGGGAGGAGGAGACGCCCGGGTTTCTCAATGGGCGTCTCCTTCTCCCTGGCTGTGCCGCGATCCAATCACATCGGAGAGCGTCACAGCCAGGGAGAAAAAAACTCCTTGGCTGTGACACTCTCCGATGTGATTGGATCTTCATGCATTCCCCACATACTAACAATTCTGGAACATCTATTCTTATGTCTGTATGTTGTACCATTCCTTTATTATTTGCCCTAGAAGTTATGAATGAATTGCTATTTGTCTTCAGTAAGGGAACAAAGGGGATGTGACCAGTTGGGGGTGTGTACCTGCACAGTCTGACTCTAGCCAATCAGTGCTGTCATGTTCAGACTGTGCAGGCACACACCCCCAACTTGTTACCTCCCCTCTGTTCCCTTACTGAAGACAAATAGCAATTAATTCATAACTTCTAGTGCAAATAATAAAGGAATGGTACAACATACAGACATAAGAATAGATGCTCCAGAATTGTTATTACATGGGGAATGCATGAAGATATTAAAACAGGCATGTCAGGAATGGTGAAAGGTCCTCTTTAAAGAGGACCTTTCATGGGTCCAGACATTGTTAACCCTTTCAAGACCAAGCCATTTTTAACCTTCGTGACCAGACTAAATTTGGCAAATCTGACATATGTCACTTTATGTTTTAATAACTTTGGAATGCTTGTATTTATCAAAGCCATTCTGAGATTGTTTTCTTGTGACATCTGGTACTTGATGTTAGGAGTAAATTTGGGTTGATAAGTTGTACCTTTATATTCCCAAATTTATTCCCAAATTTACAGAAAATTTGGGAAAAAAATTTAATTTTCTAACTTTGAATTTTTACATCTTACAGGCAGAAAGCGATACCTCATTGAATAGTTTTTACTTAAGATTTTCTATATGTCTACTTTATGTTGGCATCATTTTGAAAATTACATTTTATTTTTTTAGGACGTTAGAAGGCTTAGAATTTAAGAAGCAATTTTTAAAAAACGACTTTTTCAAGGACCAATTCAGTTCTGAAGTCACTTTGAGTTCCTAACATAATAGAAACCACCCATAAATGACCCCATTTTAGAAACTACACCCCTCAAATCACTCAAAACTGGTTATACAAGCTATGTTAACCCTTTAAGTGTTCCACATGAATTAAAGGAAAATGGAGGTGAAATTTACAATTTTCAGTTTTTGTACAGATTTTTATTTTTAATCCAATTTTTCCTATAACATAGCAAGGGTTAGCAGCAAAATGAATCTCAACATTTATTACCCTGATTCTGAAGTTTACAAAAACACCCCATTCATGTTTGTAAACAGCTGTATGGGTGCACGGCAAATCTCAGAAGAAAAGGAGCAACATATGGTTTTTGGAGGGCAGATTTTGCTGGAATGGCTTTTGGGTATCGTGTCATATTTAAAGGCACACTAAAGCACCCCTACAGTAGAAACCCCCAAAAGTGACTCCATTTTGGAAACTACACCCCTGAAAGAATTTAGTGAGGTGTGTAATGACCACTTTTACCTCAGAGGTGTTTCATAATATTTAGAAACACTTGGCTGTGAAAATGAAAAAATTATATTTTTTACAAGAAAAAGTCGCTTAAGCCCACATTTTTCACTTTAACAAAGGATAACAGGAGAAAATGCACCCCATAACATGTTACCCATTTTCTCCTGAATACGGCAACACCCCATATGTGTTCTTAAACTGCTGTATGAGCAGACGGAATTCAAAAGGAAAGGAGCGACATCTGCATTTTCTAACATGCAATTTGCTGAAATAGATAAGGCCATAATGATTTTTTTTTTGTTGACTGAGCTGTGTGGGGGCTCATTTTTGGCGGGATGGGCTGTAATTTCTAATAGAACCATTTTTGGGCACATATGACTTTTTGATCGCTTTTTATTTAATTTTTTATGAGGTGAAATGGGCTAATATTGCAATTCTACCTATGTTTTTTATTTTTTATGGGGTTCTCCATGTGGTATATTTTATACTGTGGGCTTATGTGGTGATACCAAATTTGTATAGTTTTTTCATGCTATACCACTTTTATATCATAAAATCACTTTTTGTTAAACTTTTTTTTTTTGCATCACCAAAATCTAAGACCAATTACTTTTCTATTTTTCTGTCAACATAATTGTATGAGGGCTTATTTTTTGCGGGATGGGCTGTAGTTTTTATTTGTATAATTAGTACCCTGATCATTTTATAGATCAGGTTATTACAGACACAGCGATACCAATTATGTATAGTTTATTTTATTTTATTTTTTTTTTCATTTTTTAATCTATTATAAAAGAGCGGATAGGGGAAATGTCAATTCATTTTTTTTTAATTTACATTTTTATTTATTTTTTCTTTTACATTGAATTTTTTACTTTCTTTTTTTATTTTTGCACTTTTTTTTTATCAAGTCCCACTTGGATCTTGAAGATCCAGTGGGATTGATGCTATTTCTATACTTTGCAATGCTTTTGCATTGCAAAGTATAATACTATCAGTTTTACACTGATAGATGGCAACACTGGACGCCTTTGCAAGGCGTCCGGTTGCCGTGGCAACCACCGGGCCACTGCCATCGGAGTGCAGCAGCCCGATGGTTAACTCTGCTAACCTCTTGGATGCCGCTGAGAGTGGCATCTAAGGGGGTTACAGCAGAGTGTCAGCTGATGGCGGCAGCTCAGAAACAGAGCCACCGCCATCGCATACCTCAGGAGGACCTCACAAGGGGGCACAGAAGGAGCAAAGAAGTAATGAGGACTCAGATGAGGGCAGGGGGAGGCGGACACAGATGCCTGCACCCTGCATAGGCAGCTTGGGATACGCGCGGCACACATTAAATATTTGATGCAGGGGGGCACAGATGTTGTCCATGGATCGGGGCACGCAACACACATTACCTGATATCGGGCTGTGATCTGCAGAGTGCAGATCACAGCCTGAAACCGGGACTTGTACACTGCCGCGATCCGATTGGTCAGTCTGCACAGACTAACCAATCAGATCGATCACTGGCAAGGGACCACTCTGATTGGTCCCTTGCCGGCATTACTGGACTGTACGCTGTCCCTGACAGCAGCAGTGCAGGGGCAGAAGCTTTTATCCAAGCGCTTTTATCCAAGCTTTTAAAGAGCTGCCATGACGTTTATATACGTGCTATCTGCACGGGGTATGTGCAGATAGGACGTATATAGCCGTATGGCTGACGTGAAGGGATTCAGTAAGTACAAGGTTATGTAGGGTATCTAACATGGATGTAAGCGATCTTATTATTTTTTCTGGGCGCAGCTTCGTACGCCCGCTGTGCCCCTGTAAAATACTCCCATGTGCTATGCTAATGCATAGCATTGGAACAGGTAGGAGGAGACACCAGGGTTTCTCAATGGGCGTCTCCTTCTCCCTGGCTGGGGCCCAGGGCAAGAAGGGGCCCAGTCTTAGTTGGTATTATCTCCTCTTCTACTGGAGGTGGAAACTTGGTCAGGACTCTACCCTCTAAAAGGAACAACTTTTAGCAAATGAAGCAGTGGAAAAATGGCCCAAGGGTCATTGAAAAGGGTTTAGGCAGAAACCCTTCTGTCCTGTGTGGGGAGCCTGGTTTGATCCTTGCTGTGGGGCCCTTACTTCTATATGTACGCCACTGGTTGTTGCTGTGAGTATACTGACCCTGGGAATGAAGGTAACAGATCCGTTTTTCCACATAGAGGATGCTGTAAAAAACAAGATCCATAAAACTATCCTGGAATTGCATTTTTTCCAATGCCACCCATTTGGAATTTTTTTCCAGCTTCCTACTACATGAAATAATACGATGATGCCATGCTGCCCGATCTTGATTCCTAGAAACTGGCTGGAAAAAGATCCTCCTACCCTGAAAGAGTGGTATTTAGAGACGAAAAGAATTCAAGGCTTTGAGAAGATGAGATGGACTTTGAATTTTGATTAAGAGAAATATAACACTATTTGGAACAGATGGACAACTTATCTAACAGCCGAAAAAATTGCACAGTTCTTGCTTTAATTTTATTCTTTTTGTTTTGTAACTTTTTCTCTTGAATGTTCAGTTAATGGTCCACTTGGATGTTAACCTGATTATGATACACTGACTGATCTCTTCTATCCCTATTTTCCCAATTTCACTGTCCCTTCTCCCTTCCCCTTTTCTTTTGTCTTGTTTTCCTTTTCTTGTTTAGTATTTGAATATATGCCACATATGTTCCTACATTATGTATAGGATTTCATTTTTCTATTACATTCTTATATTATGCTTCAATTTGAGTGCAGTAACTCAACTACATTTTGATTTATTGTGATATTGACTGCATATATTTGAAATAAACAAAATTTACAAGAAAGTACAACTTGTCCCACAAAATGCAATCCTACAAGAATACAGCTATGTGAAGAGAAAAATAAAAAAAGGCAGGGAGTAAAAAAAAAAAATACAACAATGAAAATTGTCCTTGTCCTCAAGGGGTTAATGATAAAACTACCAAGATGCAAACATCCCTTTATGCACACAACAATTTGTATGTATTACCTTCTAGAGGAGAGTACCTATTGCCTGTAAGAAAGCCTAGTCTGTGTAAAGTGTGATATATGATGGCAACTAGGAGGGCATTTTAAAATATCTCCCTGCATACGGTATATGTATTATACAAACCGCATAAAGCACTAGTCTGTAATGATCATGCCCTGATGATCTGAAAAAGTATACGCTGGAATTTGTGTTTTCTGACAGTTTAAGTTTAAAGAATGTAAAAGGTAACAAACCTGAAAATCACATCCGCCCATTTATTTCAGACATAAAAGTTATTCAGTTGTGTCAGGCTTTGTTCAGTAGAAAATTTACCGTATTTTGCAGAAACTTCACTGAACTAACAGCCAAGTCACCTACCATTTCAATGTGCCCTTTACTTGAGAGCACAGATAACATTAGATTCTATCAGCTCGGTTCCCTGAAAACACGAGTGCTATGATCAATTAGTGATGATGGTTCTCTGGCTGGCTTATCCACCTCCTATGTGCCTTCTACTACCAGAAAGACTACCTCGACTATAAATCAAGCAAATTGCATTATTCTAAGAATTATACCTTTGGACTTTTAGGAAGATGTCTAAGTTACAATAATCAGCTTCAAACGTTTACAAGAAAGATTTAAAAAAGCTTCTAAGAAAATGTTTCTCCTACTTGGAATGGACTAAACTCCCAGGGTGCACTTTTATAGCTATTTTGGGTTAGAGCAATAAAAAAAGAAATATCGTAATATCGTAAATGTGTTTGTGGTGGATTTTGATGTTGTATCTGGATGCATAATGTAAGGACCACTGTATTGAGAAATCTCCAGCAAAACCTTTGCTTTCAGTAGGGGAACCTTGATTAAAGGGATTGGCCACTTTCTGGCTACTGTCGACCAATGTGTTTGTAAGATGACTATATGGAACTTACTAATATAGTCTTTGTTGATATTCTGTGATGTTTTCTATATTTCATAAGGTATGTTCCCTTGTTTTCAAAGCCTTTTGCGTTATCCACACTGAGGTCTTTTCCATAAGATGGCTGTTGATGGAGGGTCATGTGACCAGGCAAATCACCTCCATGTGATGTCTCCTCCATTCAAATACATTGCACCTGTCCTCTGTACTTGTTCTGTTGGGAGTTTAGTGCAATCGCAGTGTGTTTGAATGGAGGAGACATCACATGGAGGTGATTTGATTGGTCACATGACTTCCATCAGCAGTCATTTTATGGACAAGACCTTGGTGTGGACAGCATTAAAGGCTTGGCAAACAAGGGAGCATACCTTATGAAATATAGAAAAACAGGACATACTTTTAACAGGCTGTATTAGTAAGTGTCATATCTTACACACACATTTGTCAATAGTAGCCATAAAGTGACCAACCAATTTAACTATTTTTTATTTTAATCTAATAATTCCTGGTGCTTGCAAGACTTCATCTATAGCAGTTTTCCCAAATCCTAATCAATGGCGGTTAACTTGAACAGAGCAGAATTATGTATCAACCAGTTGGTCACAAGAAAAGATATATCAGGTAATAAATACTAAAAAATAAAGTCACTAATAGTTGACAGTAAACTGGATGAAGATGGCAACAGATGAGGGAGACTGGCAATGGAACAGAGGGAAGATGGCAATGGCATAGCGTTCTTGTAGGGAGTGATAAATGTAGGTAAGAGAAATAAAATCTAGCATAAACTGATCCTGAACTGCCAAGACAGAGACAAAATTAAAACCGAACACAAACTCTACAATATATAAACAATAAGAAAGTGGAACCACCATCTGGAACTGATTCTTTAAATTCGTATGTAGTGCCCTGGAGAAGGGGGACTTTGAAGTCTGGACATTTGTGGAAATTTGCCCCCGTTTCCCATATTCAAAGTTATAAACTTCTTACTTCATTTTAACTTAAAAGGGTTAACTTGCACTGTTTAACTGCATTTTATATGTATGCTGTGATATATATCCTGTTCATTTGCACTGAGCTCCAAACAGTATTAGAATGTATTAACTCTGATAAGCCGAAGTTATTACTTTGCGAAGTCTCGCAAGACATTGCGTAATAAATTCATTTTTACTGTAAAAAACTATTTCCTGAACTCGGGTTGGGTTCCAAGGTACCAATTGACAGAGATATATGTATCTGTGCACTGTATATTTATTTATTTTATATATATATTCAAGGTATATAAGTATATGCATATACATACAAAATACATGCTCTACTTGATTGTTATAAATGGTGATATTGTATATACCAAAGTTAGACCCCAAACAAGAGCAAACACATTTTTTGTTAGCAAAAAAAAATTATTTATAAGAACAAAAAAAAATAGCCAATGAAGATAAGCTCTGTTCTTCTCGACTACTGCATACAGAACTGACAGGTGACTTAGGCTACTTTCACATCTGCGTTCTTTTCTTTTCTTTTCCATCATGGGATCTCAATACCAGATGAAAACGCTTCGGTTTTGTCCCCATTAATTGCAATGGGGACAAAACTGAACTGAACGGAACAGACTGCACCAGAATGCATTCCATTTAGTTTGGTTGCATTCCCAGACCGGACAGAATAACGCTGCAAGCAGCGTTTTTTCTGTCCGCAATGGGATGAGGAGCAAGACAGATCTGGCATAAAACACAATGTAAGTCAATGGTGCCGGATCCTTTTTCTCAGACACAAAAGAAAATTGATCCGGAGCCCCTTGACTTACAATGGTTTTAGTGCCGGATCCGTCATGGTCATTTAAAAGATAATATAACATGATCCATTCATAACGGATGCAACCAAAAAAATACTCACCTCACTTCATTCCTCTTATGTTCCGCACACTCTAGTCTGGATCCAGTATGCTTTTGCTGCAGCACTGTGTCCTGATGCTGATGCGTAATGTCACACACCCTACGTCCAATGTACAATTATCAGGACCAAGGGCAGCGCTGGTGACCAGAGAAAGGAGTATTCAGAAATACCAGACATGCTCATCTCTCCATGGGCCTCCTGCACTACTGAGCACTTTCATCACTGATGGACCAATGTAAGTGAAAATTAGAAAGATAAGACGTGAGTTTGCTGTTTTCTAAAATAAAATTGTTCCCCCTTACCTCCAGCGAGGTGGCATCCTCATCCCGTTGTTGATGCTCTGAAAATCCCTTTAAGGGCAGAGCGACAGAGTTGCAAAAGAGATGCTCAGAAATAAGTGAGAGTAAACTTTGGACCAGCTGTACGATAGAGCTTAAACTTGCATGTTTGCTCAGGAAGCCAAATGACAGTGGTAGATGCACACTTGGCAGTACGTTTGCCAACAGAAACATAGAATGCTCAAGGCTTTTCCTGCAAAGATCCTTTTTTTCTTGAACTTTCCATGATTAAATTTTCAACATTTTCAAGCAAGACTAGAGAGAATATCAAAATATCCATGTAAGTACTAAAAGCACATAAGTTCAACCAATATTTTAAGGCCAATTACCACAATCAATTCAAGTCGACCTGTCACTACCTTTGTAGAATAGACATGTATTCTAGGCTTCTCTCCAGTATACAGGCCTCTTCATAACTTTGGCAGATCCACCGCCGCTTCTAAATTTAAGACGACTTCCTAGCTGTCTAAACAAGGCATAGAAAATGATGAATGAGACAGGCCTGCCTGCCCATCTCCATCCCTGCCCATAGCACATCTACTTTTTTTAGACCTGGCGTGAGCTGGGAGAAGTCTAAGATTGTGGCTCAAAGGACCTTTGCGTCATCATCTGCAACTGAAATACGTCTAATTAAGGCATATTTCAGCATATTAAATGACCACTAGAGTCTAGCAAAATAGTCATTTTGGACAGATCCATAATATGTCACCCTTAGTGATACATGGGGTCTTTGCTGTATCTAAGGCTACTTTCACACTAGCGTTTTTAAATTCCAGTACTGAGTTCTGTCATAGGGGCTCAATACCGGAAAAAAAAGATTATGTTCGGTGTGGGAATGCAACCAAACTAAATGGAATGCATTCTGGTGCAGTCTGTTCCGTTCAGTTCAGTTTTGTCCCCATTGCAATTAATGGGGACAAAACCGAAGCGTTTTCATCTGGTATTGAGATGTAAATACTGTATGCTACGATGGTAGTACTTTAGCAAAGGATTCAATGTGCACCAGACAGCCAAAGATTTACTTACAATCCACCAGAAACTTAAAGGGTGGAGTTGTAGTCCACCAGGTTGCAAACTGTCAATCTGTAATTCACCAAGCAGCCACAATTTAAAGGGATTCTCCCACAAAATATATTCTATATTCTAGTTTTCAAACCAGCACCTGGATCTGAATTCTTTTGTAATGCATGTAATTAAAAATTTAGCATAGCCACTGAGTTATTAAATGCAATGTATCTGTATTGCGCCACCTGCTGTTTATTTTTCTAATTTATTTGTCCTGCTCACTGAGAAGGCCGCACATGCTCAGTTTCATCCTCCAACTGCCTCCTGAGCTGTGATAGGGAGAGCATATACACGCCCCCTTAGTTGCAGCAGAAAAAGCACTCCCCATGAGCTGTCAGCTTGATATAAATCTAGCAGAGCAATGAATGGGGAAATCTCTGGATCCATGTGAGGTACAGGGCTGGTTCTAGCTTTGTTAGAAAGAGATTGTCATGTACTATATGATATGTGATTTTCATTTTGTACCTTAGTCATGGGATAACCTCTTTAATTTACAGTCTGCTCAGAAAGGGAGCAAGCCATACAGTTCGAGATGAACAGTAGCCAACAAGCACTTTCTCATACATTTATGTACAATGACATATTTGTTCAAGTGGGGTGTGTTGCCTTATGGCAGGGATGGTTCCATTTTTCATGCTTGGGTATGGTTTCGTATTTGTACATATTTTTTACTCGGTTACTTAAAGTGTAACCTCCTGATGAAGCTTTGAGCGAAACGCGCGTCAGGATGCGGGACACCGTGGTTGGTTTGGTATATCCTTATTGTTTCTTTTAAATGTATTAGGATTATATTTATTGGGAGTCTGCTGCTCAGACTTCTGGGTTGTTACTCATACTGTATCTGTATGCACACGCACTTTATTTCTTATGTATGAATTGACTCCTTCATGTTATATTTATCGGTATGTTTATTATTACCTTCCATGTTGTCTTGCTTAATTAGATGCCTGATGTGTGGCTGTATCACTATTGATTTACTGATTCATCGATCTGTTTATTTTATCATGTGAATTTTAGATTCTTGTTAGAGATGAGCGAGCATGCTCGTCCGAGCGTGGTGCTCGTTCAAGTATTAGGGTACTCGTAAGTGCTCGCTGCTCGGACGAGTATCTCGCCATGCTCGAGGAAATGACAACTTCCGCATCGTGCTTTTTAGGCGCCTAAAAACACAGCCAATCACAAACCAAGAGACTCTGCGGTACACCCAGCATCACGTGGGGCCCTTACATGTCGATAGCAGGGGTTGACTGGCCTGATCAGGTGACCCTGGAATATACTACCGACTGGCCGCGGTGCTCGGCTCAGATGCCGTCTGGATGTCGTTAGGGATAGAGCTGCTGCATTTCAGGGACAGTGTTAGGGCCTGCATTTAGTTGTCTGTTAGGCAGGGATCACCCACAAAGAACCCAACAGCCCTTCTAAGGGCTAGAAGACATTTTTTTTTTTTTTTTTTTTGTCACTTGGCTGGCTGGCACAAGTAGTGCAGCTATCGCCATGTATAACCCCCTTTTATTTTTTTATGTTATATCTCAGTGATACAAATCCATTGCACACAGCAGTGTGGAACCATTCTGTGTGTCACAGTTCAGTACACTCACTATTTTCTGTCCAGGTGACACTTTCTGTATGTCACCGAATACAACCAAGTCATTTACTGCCTGTCACGTGTATGGCTTGATCCCAAAAATCTCTGTGCGACATTTGTCTGGGTCGCAGTCTAAATAGCTACCGTCAGTAAGGTGTCAGTTAGCTCTATGATAGTTTCTGCACGTCACGTTCCCAAAAAAACAAAAATCCAAAACAAAATATACCAAAAAAATTAGTTTTTTTGTTGTTTTAGCTGAGTGATAAAAATCCATTTCACACAGCTGCGTGTAACCTTTCTGTGTGTCACAGTTCAGCACACTCACTCCAAACCGTATATTCTGTCCAGGTGACACTTTCTGTACGTCACCGAATACAACCAAGTCATTTGCTACCTGTCACGTGTAAAGCTGGATCCTAAAAATCTCTGTGCGACATTTGTCTGGGTCGCAGTCTAAATAGCCACCCTCAGTAGGGTGTCAGTCAGCTGTACGATAGTTTCTGCACGTCACGTTCCCAAAAAAACAAAACTCAAAAAAAAAAATATAAAAAAATATAGAAAAAAAATTAGTTTTTTTGTTGTTTTAGCTGATTGATACAAATCCATTTCACACAGCTGCGTGTAACCTTTCTGTGTGTCACAGTTCAGCACACTCGCTCCAAACCGTATATTCTGTCCAGGTGACACTTTCTGTACGTCACCGAATACAACCAAGTCATTTGCTACCTGTCACGTGTAAAGCTTGATCCTAAAAATCTCTGTGCGACATTTGTGTGGGTCGCAGTCTAAATAGCCACCGTTAACAGGGTGTGAGTTAGGTCTCCAATAGTTCCTGCATGTCACGTTCAAAAAAAAAAAAAAAAAAACTAAAAAAAAAAATATTAAAAAAATATAGAAAAAAAATTAGTTTTTTTGTTGTTTTAGCTGAGTGATACAAATTCAATTCACACAGCTGCGTGTAACCTTTCTGTGTGTCACAGTTCAGCACACTCGCTCCAAACCGTATATTCTGTCCTGGTGACACTTTCTGTACGTCACCGAATACAACCAAGTCATTTGCTACCTGTCACGTGTAAAGCTTGATCCTAAAAATCTCTGTGCGACATTTGTGTGGGTCGCAGTCTAAATAGCCACCGTTAACAGGATGTGAGTTAGGTCTCCGATAGTTCCTGCACGTCACGTTCCCAAAAAAACTAAACTAAAAAAAAAATATAAAAAAAAATATAGAAAAAAAATTAGTTTTTTTGTTGTTTTAGCTGAGTGATACAAATCCATTTCACACAGCTGCGTGTAACCTTTCTGTGTGTCACAATTCAGCACACTCGCTCCAAACCGTATATTCTGTCCTGGTGACACTTTCTGTACGTCACCGAATACAACCAAGTCATTTGCTACCTGTCACGTGTAAAGCTTGATCCTAAAAATCTCAGTGCGACATTTGTCTGGGTCGCAGTCTAAATAGCCACCGTTAACAGGGTGTGAGTTAGGTCTCCGATAGTTCCTGCACTTCACGTTCAAAAAAAAAAAAACTAAAAAAAAATATAAAAAAAATATAGAAAAAAAATATAGAAAAAAAATTAGTTTTTTTGTTGTTTTAGCTGAGTGATACAAATCCATTTCACACAGCTGCGTGTAACCTTTCTGTGTGTCACAGTTCAGCACACTCGCTCCAAACCGTATATTCTGTCCAGGTGACACTTTCTGTACGTCACCGAATACAACCAAGTCATTTGCTACCTGTCACGTGTAAAGCTTGATCCTAAAAATCTCTGTGCGACATTTGTCTGGGTCGCAGTCTAAATAGCCACCATTAACAGGGTGTGAGTTAGGTCTCCGATAGTTCCTGCACGTCACGTTCCCAAAAAAACAAAACTAAAAAAAAAAATAAAAAAAATATAGAAAAAAAATTAGTTTTTTTGTTCTTTTAGCTGAGTGATACAAATCCATTTCACACAGCTGCGTGTAACCTTTCTGTGTGTCACAGTTCAGCACACTCGCTCCAAACCGTATATTCTGTCCAGGTGACACTTTCTGTACGTCACTAAATTAAACCAGACTGAACAAGTTTGTGGGTTTCAGTACACCAGGCCCATTTATTTTATTTTTTTTTTAGAATACACTTATATACAGAAAATGTTGAACCCCAGGGCTAAAGGTCGAGGACGAGGGCGTGGGCATTCAATTACTGCAGGGGGCAGAGGCCGTGGTCCTGGGCAGGGTGAGACAGTACCTGCTGATGAGGGAGCTGTGGACCGCCGCAGAGCTACACTCCCTAGCTTCATGTCTCAACTTACAGGGACACGTGGTAGAGGACTGTTGAAACCACAACAGTGCGAACAGCTGATCTCGTGGATTGTGGACAATGCTTCAAGTAATTTGTCCACCAGTCTTCCACGCAGTCCACCCACGTTACCCAAGGGAGCACTCCTCTGGCTCCTCCACCTCAACCTCCTATCCCCCAGTCTGCCCCCTCCCAGGAAAATTTGGAATGCGATCCGGCATACTCTCAGGAACTGTTTTCTGGACCCTTCCCAGAGTCACAAACCACTTCTCAGGTTGCTGCTGACCTCGTTCCCGATGCCCAAGTTTTCCAACTGTCGCAGTATGTGGGTGATGATGATGATGATGATGATGATGATGACAATGTTGAGTTAGTCGAAGAAGTTTGTAAAGAGGTGTCAGACGATGAGGAGACACGGTTGTCAGACATTGGTGAAGTTGTTGTTAGAGGAGGAATTCCGAGGGGGGAGCAGACTGAGGAATCGGAGGATGACGAGGTGACTGACCGAAGCTGGGTTGATATGCTGAGTGAAGACAGTGCTTCTGAGGCGGAGGCGAGTGCTGCACCAGAACAGGTTGTAAGGGGCAGTGGTGTGGCCAGAGGGAGAAGCAGGGCCAGAGCTGGTGCATCAGCAGCAACTGTTTCACGTAGTGAAGCTCCCGTGGCGAGGCCTAGATGTTCGCAAGTCTGGAGGTTCTTTAAAGAAAGTGAGGATGACCGACGGACTGTGGTGTGCAACCTGTGCCACACCAGGATCAGCAGGGGTGCCACCACTACTAGCCTAATCAACCACCAACATGCGCAGGCATATGAGTGCTAAACACCCCACTCAATGGAACCAAGGCCGTTCACCACCTCCTGCGGGTCACACCACTGCTCCTTCCCCTGTGTCACTTGCTGCCTCTGCTAGTCAACCCCCTGCGTCACTCGCTGCCTCTGCTAGTCAACCCCCTGCCCAGGACCCCGGCACGAGCGCCTCCCGCCGGAAAACCACACCTTCGCCTCCACGAACCTCCACAGTGTCCACCAATGTGTCCCAGCGCAGCGTTCAGCTGTCTTTACAGCAGACGCTGGAGCGCAAAAGGAAAAACAGTTCCACCCACCCACATGCCCAAGCCCTCAACGTCCACATCTCCAAATTGCTTAGCCTGGAGATGCTGCCCTATAGGCTGGTAGAGACCAAGGCCTTTCACAATCTCATGGCGGTGGCTGCCCCTCGGTATTCGGTCCCCAGCCGCCACTATTTTTCCCGATGTGCCGTCCCAGCCCTACACCAGCACGTGTCACAGAACATCATCCGTGCCCTGACCAACGCTGTTTCTGAGAAGGTCCACCTAACCACGGACACGTGGACAAGTGCTGCCGGGCAGGGACACTATATCTCACTGACGGCACATTGGGTTAACTTGGTGGAGGCTGGGACCGAGAATGACCCTGGGGCCGCTCATGTACTGCCCACACCGAGGATTGCGGGGCCTACCACGGTCACGGTCTCTCAGACGTACTATGCCTCCTCCTCCTCCGACCCCTCCTCCTCCACCGAGTTACCATCCGTGGGCACGGCGCCTTCAGTCGGTAGCTCTAGGCACAGCAGCAGTGCCGTGGGTAAGCGCCAGCAGGCGGTGCTCAAACTGCTGAGCTTAGGTGACAAAAGGCACACCGCCCAAGAGCTGTTACAGGGCATCACTGCGCAGACCGATGTGTGGCTGGCACCGCTGAACCTCAAGCCAGGCATGGTTGTGTGTGACAACGGGCGTAACCTGGTGGCAGCTCTGCAACTCAGCAGACTGACACATGTGCCATGCCTGGCCCACGTGTTCAATCTCATAGTTCAGCGGTTCCTCAAGACATACCCCAATCTGTCTGATTTGCTCACCAAGGTGCGCCGCATCTGTGTGCATTTCCGCAAGTCGACCACAGATGCTGCCACTCTCAGGGCAGCGCAGCGCCGCCTACAACTGCCCGCTCACCGACTGTTGTGTGACGTGCCCACGAAATGGAATTCCACATTAAACATGTTATCCAGAGTTTACCAGCAGCGCAGAGCGATTGTAGACTGCCAGATGTCAACTTCCACCAGAACTGGTAGTCACTTAAGCGTAGTTGGTCGGCACTCCTATGTCTAGTAAAGAGTTGGTGCTCTGTGGTAAAACAATTGCACGTTATCTAGAGGAAACCACGGCACTCAAATAAGCGATATTTAGTCTATTTTTGAAATTTATTCAATCCATCCATTTTTATATATTAAATGACATCACTTGGCCAACGTTTCGGTCATACCTGACCTTGATCACGGCCGTAATGTAGGAGGCGTAAGTAACACGGGATGGTGGTGATCGCTATGTCCATAGCGATCACCACCATCCCGTGTTACTTACGCCTCCTACATTACGGCCGTGATCAAGGTCAGGTATGACCGAAACGTTGGCCAAGTGATGTCATTTAATATATAAAAATGGATGGATTGAATAAATTTCAAAAATAGACTAAATATCGCTTATTTGAGTGCCGTGGTTTCCTCTAGAGAACTGGTAGTCAGGTCACTCAGATTCCTCAAGTCTACAATGAGGAGTGGACGTGGATGTCTGATATCTGCCAGGTGTTGAGCAACTTTGAGGAGTCAACACAGATGGTCAGCGGCGATGCCGCCATTATCAGCCTCACCATCCCGCTGCTTTGCCTGTTGAAAAACTCACTGCTCAACATCAAGTCGGATGCTTTGCGCTTGTCACAAGAGACGGTGGAGGAAGATATGTCGCTTGATAGCCAGAGCACCCTCCAGTCTGTTTCTCAGCGCGTATCGGAGGAGGGGGATGAGGATGAGGAGGAAGAGGAGGAGAATGTCCGCGAGACAGTAGAGGGTACCAGTGCTCAGTCCTTAACTCTTGAGCGTGTATGGGCTGAAGAGGAGGACTTGGAGGAGGAGGAGGAGGAAATGGAGAGTCAGGCCAGTGAGGAGAGGGAATTCTTGCATGTTGGGACTCTGGCGCACATGGCAGACTTCATGTTAGGCTGCCTATCCCGTGACCCTGGCGTTAGAAGAATTTTTTCAAACACTGATTACTGGGTGTTCACTCTCCTGGACCCACGGTACAAGCAGAACCTTTCCACTCTCATCCCTGCAGAGGAAAGGAGTATGAGAGTGAATAGATATCAACAGGCCCTGGTGCACAAGCTGAAACAATTCTTCCCATCTGACGCCGCTAGCGGCAGAGGGCATGGTTCTGTGGGCCAGGTAGCGGGGGAAAGGAGGCGAGCAGGAAGCTTGTCCAGCACTGGCAGTGGAATGCTCTCCAAGGCCTTTGCCACTTTTATGTCACCCCAGCAAGACACTATCACCTGTCCCCAGTCTAGGCAGAGTAGGGGGGAGCTGTACAGAAAGATGGTGAGGGAGTACCTAGCTGACCATACCAACGTCCGTAGCAATCACTCTGCTCCATACAACTACTGGGTTTCAAAGCTGGACACGTGGCCTGAACTGGCGCTGTATGCCTTGGGGGTGCTGGCCTGCCCTGCCGCTAGCGTGCTGTCAGAGCGGGTATTCAGTGCAGCTGGTGGCGTCATCACCGATAAGCGTACATGCCTGTCAACTGACAGCGCTGACAGCGCTGACAGCGCTGACAGCGCTGACAGGCTGACGCTTATTAAAATGAACAAAGCCTGGATTTCACCGAAATTCAAATCTCCTCCGGGGGAAAGCAGCTAAAGATTTAAATAACTTATGTATCCAATTCCTCTTCTCTACTCCTCCTACTCCTCCTCCTCCTCCATATCGTCTTTGCCTAACGCTGACCCAAAAAACGCCATTTTTTAGAGGTCCAACTGGCACTCTTTTGCCACAATTTTTCAGGAGGGCCCCCTACAGTCCCTCTCTTCAAACAATTTTTCCGGAGGTCCACCTACAGGCCCTCTGTCCAAACAATTTTTCCGGAGGTCCACCTACAGGCCCTCTCTCCAAACAATTTTTCCAGAGGTCCACCTACAGGCCCTCTATTCAAACAATTTTTCCAGAGGTCCACCTACAGGCCCTCTCTCCAAACAATTTTTCCGGAGGTCCACCTACAGGCCCTCTCTCCAAACAATTTTTCCGGAGGTCCACCTAAAGGCCCTCTCTCCAAACAATTTTTCCGGAGGTCCACCTACAGGCCCTCTCTCCAAACAATTTTTCCGGAGGTCCACCTACAGGCCCTCTATTCAAACAATTTTTCCAGAGGTCCACCTACAGGCCCTCTCTCCAAACAATTTTTCCGGAGGTCCACCTACAGGCCCTCTCTCCAAACAATTTTTCCGGAAGTCCACCTACAGGCTCTCTCTCCAAAAAATTTTTTCGGAGGTCCACCTACAGGCCCTCTCTCCAAACAATTTTTCCGGAGGTCCACCTACAGGCCCTCTATTTAAACAATTTTTCCAGAGGTCCACCTACAGGCCATCTCTTCAAACAATTTTTCCGGAGGTCCACCTACAGGCCCTCTCTCCAAACAATTTTTCCGGAGGTCCACCTACAGGCCCTCTCTCCAAACAATTTTTCTGGAGGTCCACCTGCAGGCCCTCTCTCCAATTCCAGTTTCCAGTTTCATTTGCGCAAACTGCGTAAATTATTATTTTTGGGATAGGTGTGAAAAATAATATTACCTGCGTATCTATATTGCCCAACATTGGATACGGTAGCAAGTAGAAGACCAAACACATGCTGCCAACAGGGTTCCGCAAATTCCTGGTCCACAATGTCAAGGAGGTCCAGGTTCTGTTGATGAGCAACAAGTCCTTCTGTGCTGAAATCGCCGACAACGTCTCCATCTAAGAACCTAAAGACCATTGTGGAGAGAGCGGCACAGCTCGCCATCAAAGTGACGAACCCCAACGCCACACTGCGCAGAGAAGATAACGAATAAATATCTCTGGCTATTTTTGCTAAATAAAAGTTAAATAAACAAAAAAAAAATTGATCTGTTCCTGTGCCTGATCCACCCAAGTTGAATCTGTCCCATCATGAGAAAGTCCCCCCAAGGAGTCCCCACTGTAACTTGCTTCCCATACAACTACCTCACCCCCCGACACCTGTGTCTCGCCATTGTCCACCACCTCCTCAGACAACACTGGTAAATCCCCACTGTCAGCACACGGAAACAGCAAAAGGTCTTGCAAATTGGGGCAGATAATGTTCTGGGCTAGCACATAAGGGAAGGGGTGACTATGGGGTCCCAGGGAGTACGTGACCACATGCAATATCCATTTATAAGTCATGCCACACTTGATCGAGCTCATAATTGACAATTGTACCGGTTGATGCTAAATTTTTAAGTTGGGGTCCTGCGTCGTCATTCTAACTACATCCGGCTGTTGTCACCACCACACACGCTAGCCCAGGGGGGCACTCCTCTGGCTCTTCCAGCGAAACCTCCTCCCCCCCACCTACAGGCCCTCTCTCCAAACAATTTACCCGGATAGGGGACGTATTAGATATTGTACTGATGTTTTTTGTTTTTCTTCTTTTAATTGCCTCCTGACCTGTGATAGGCAGAGCATGGACACGTCCCCTTAGCTGCAGTGGGAAAGACACTCCCCTGGCCAGAGCAAGCTCTTTTTCCGTTGTCGAAAAATCCATGAAATATAGGGTCCCAAGATAGGGGACGTATACGGTATTAAACTGAGAAGAATCAATACCATACCGGTTGATGCTACAGTTTTTCAAAATCCATTCCGGCTGTTGTCACCACCACACACATTAGCCCAGGGGGCACTCCTCTGGCTCTTCCAGCGAAACCTCCTTCCCCCCCACCTACAGGCCCTCTCTCCAAACAATTTATCCGGGTAGGGGACATATTAGATATTGTACTGACTTTTTTTTAGATCTTCTTTTAATTGCCTCCTGCGATAGACAGGAATCAAACCCAGGTCAACTGCTTGGGAAGCAGCTATGCTCACCACTATACCACCAACAGCCACAGCAACTGATAAGAACAGATACTAAACTTGATGTCAGCTGCAGTGCCAGCATGAGCAGTGGTGTCACCTGCAGGCGGTGATGGACCTTCGTTGCACCTAGTTGGGTGCTTCCCTAACATGTGATGGGTATTTGTCTCGCCTTTCTTGGTCTGGGTGAGCACAATTGCCATGAGGGTAACCACCAGGCTGTTGCCTGAGAATTTGGGGTAATGGTGGGATTAAGCAGCCTCAGAGGCATCCATGCATGCTGCCCCTGCTGTTTCCTGTCCATTTCCGTGGTGTTTCCATCATTTTCTGAGGTTTCCAGGTTTTCACCCAGCCTTCCCTAGGCAGAGCCCCGGTCCCCTGCAAAAAATGCTCGAGTCTCCCATTGACTTCAATGGGGTTCGTTACTCGAAACGAGCACCCGAGCATCGGGAAAAGTTCGACTCAAATAACGAGCACCCGAGCATTTTAGTGCTCGCTCATCTCTAATTCTTGTGTACTAATAAATAATTTATTTTTATATACATATTTCCCCAGTGTTTTTTGCTTTGTTGTTAAATAGCAACTGTTGTTTTGGTTAATTTTTGTATAGTGTAATATACTAGTGTAATATACTATAGATGTTTATTTGTACTAAAACAGGGTATAAAGAGTCTTCTTAGCAAAGCTATAACAGTGTTTCTAAGGAAGATCTGTCTTCATTCTTCTGTCTTCTTGTGTGTAACTTGCAGAGGCTTATGTAGTATTATAGGTCTTGACACAGTAGTCTATATACAATTTTTATATACATGTAATGTAGCTGTGCTGTAAACAGTGATAGAGGAATATTTTGTTGTATAGCATTTGGCCATGCTTTGTCATAGATGTCATTTTTGGTTGTTCAATAATAATCAATAACAATTATCTATGTTAATTTTCCTAAGTTGAGTAGTTTCATAGGTGGTGATGTTACTCAATTTCCTGCCTATAGCCTCTAAAAATGAGCAGTAATTCCATTACTGAGTACACAACCAGTACAGAATAATATTAAAAGAAATCTCTGTGGCTTCTCAGTTACTCTCACTTGACAAAAAGGACCTGTGTTCCCAAAAAACATGGTGTGATTTTTTTGAAACATTTTTATTCACATGAAATATGTCTCTAACATTACCAATGCCTTTGTCCAAGTCTGAGCCTGAAGAGTTTTCGTTAGTTGTGGATTCCATTTCTGGTCTCTTGGTTCCCTGGCGTGGTTGGTACCAGATATCCAGTAGCGACTTCTAGAAAACTGTATTGCCTATACTAGAACAACACTATAAGTTGAGTCACCTTAAGGGAATCTATCAGTTCCAAAATACAGTTCAAACTAGAGTAAGCAGTTGATAGTGTAAGTGATGCTGAATCTGGTTATGCAGTTTTTATCTTCATACTCACTTGCGTTCTGACACTGTGTGGGCCAACAAACTAGCAGTAAAATGCATTGAGAGGACTCCTGTGCTCATGAACATAATGGAGAGGACTCAAAGAGGAGTCCTCCCAATGTATTTTACTGCTGATTTGTTGGAGCACAGCTTTGGAATGCAAGTGAGAGTGAAAATAAAAATTACATAACCACACTCAGCATCACGTACACTATATACCGCTTACTCTAGTTTGGGGGGTGTTTGGGAGCTGATAGATTCCCTTTAATCTACCCAATTCTTCTGCAGTATATGTCAGAACATACTCAACCAATATATGTGCCTTTATGTTCTTGTTTTTTTAGCCATTCACTTCTCAACAGGACATATCACAAAGGGGTAACAATGTCATGTAACATCATGGCATTATGCAACAAAACATATTCTATGACCATATAAACCACTAAAAAACTGTCCTCCAATTAATATATGATAACATTTGATAACATGTATAAGTCCAGATCTAATACAATATGCCATTTCCAGTATGTTTTGCTGTACAGAGGTAAATCTTAAAGACAAGTGCAGCTTTTGTTTGAGACATGTGCTAACAAAAGTGTGATGCCCTGCTCTCTACTTACAACTAAGATATGACAGTTTATTGAAGCAAAGGTATGTTTACCTGAGGAAAGAATGTCTTTCCGACACCGATCTGCTCTGATGAATCCACTAATGTGAAATTTCTGACCCAATAGACAGTGATTTCACAGAGCTGAATCTCCTCTCATTATTCATGAAATATGTGCAGCATAGTGTCAGTTCTCTCGCTGTCGACTAGCTGGCAAGCAATTACTCATTCACATCACCCGTGTTTTCATTCAGTGGGTGTCTATATACTGCGTTCAGCTTAGGAAGAAGAGCACAGTGCTGGAATGAAAATGAAAAATTTTGATTGTGTTGTTAGAATTTAAATAGAAGAACAGTCCTGCCAAGATCTTAAATTTTTTAACAGCTTAAATATTACAAGACAATATCATAGCTTATAGAGTGATATATTCTTTTTATTAATATATAGGTTCCATTGCACGTCCTGGTTTTGTACAGTTTGAAAAAATTGCCCCAAGCATCGGTAGTCAATGTGACTCATTTATGAAAACAAAGGCAGACCGAAATTGAATATTGTTCCATAGCATCCAATTAGTATTCAGCCTCTGTTATTTCTGGGGAAGGTTAGTAGATATGAGCAGTATTCTTATTGGGTGCTATGGACAATACTATCCACTTTTTACCTTCACTAGTTTTTATAAATGATGCCGATTATACATGTCAGCCTTCAGAACACCCATCAGAAAATTCATTGGTTATAGGTCACAATACTATTGCAAATTAAAGTTTGGACAACCATTTTGAAGTTGCACTTCCACCAGAATACAGCTGATCACAGGAGTGGTAGAATGCAAATTGCTGCTTTTCCCTGTAATTGCACAAAGGCACATTACACAGTACTGAACAAAGCCAATAGCTATCTATTAATTTTCATGCATGTTGGCTGAGATCCCAAAGAAAAGAAAGCTGTTTTGAATGCTACTGTTTTGACTAAGGATGGTCCCAACTGTAACAACAATATCTTCTGAACACATCTAAGAGATGTAAGGTAGACATATGGTTATAGTTGGATGCAGCTAGCAAGCAAGAGGAGGTGATTGGTACTAGTCATAAGGGTGCAGCAACTCAGGGAATAGATAGAGCTACATAGCTGCTAAGCATTGAAGAGTTAAGGTGTCACGGGAGGCCGGCGGCGCGCTCCCCGCTTGCAGCGCCGCCGGACCTCCGCATCCACGGAGCGAGGACGCGACAGGCGTCCTCGTCTCCATAGTAACGAGAGGCGGGGAACGTCGGGCGGGCTTCCGGATGCTGTGTGCCCGGCGTCCCCGCCCCCCTAGACACGAGCAGTGGGCGGTACTGAGTGCTGGCCCGGCAAGCCAGCGCTCAGAGTTATTATATATTTAGGGTACTGGGTCATGTGGCGCTGGCCACGCCACATGACCAAACTTTTAGCATATTTGAGCGCTGGTCACGTTTGGCCAGCGCTCATTATGCAAATGAGGTCATGTGACGCTGGCCCCGTCACATGATCCATTGGAGGGCTTTTTAAAGCAGGCTAGTTGCCCTCTCAAATTGCCTGTGATTTGTTTCTCCTTTGATCAGTGTTCGTGCGACCTATTGGATTGTAGCTTGGATTTTGAACTTCGGATTTTGGACTTTGACCTCTCTCTTGCTTCACCCCTGGTATTGACGTGACCTCCTGTGTTTGACCCGGCTTGCTGACCTACCACCTTCGTGTTTGTTCTGTCTGTGTTTAGTCCGTCCCTTTGTTCCCTTTCCCTTCCTGCGCACTTATCCAGTGTAGGGTCCGCCTTCGTGGTTGTCCGCGGCTGCCTAGGGCCGACTGAGGCAAGTAGGCAGGGAAAGACGGAGGGGTGCAGTGCAGGGCTCACCTACCCTTGTCTCCCCCTTGTGACATAAGGCCATAGCTTAGGGTAGAAATAAGATGCCTATCCCATCCATCCTAGAAGCAGCCAATACTTGTATAATATTCAGGCACCTGATCTGACCAGCAAGCCTATAAGCAACCCTTTGTAATAGATTTTGGGCAACACCGTTTGTTGCAAGGAAGAACATACTGCCACTGAGAAGAGTGTGGGCAATGGGCTGCAAGAACAAATACTGCAACTGGAAGCAACTGTGCAGGTTTGGACCATATGGAGTGGAAGCAGTGTTGATAACTGCAGGTGCAACCATACTCTAAGGAAACCAGAATGTCAATTCCTCACAAGCTTGGATAAACACAAGCCAGAGTGAGTTGTTGCCTCTTAAAGGGATTGTGTCATTTGCCTGTTACCCTATGCCAAGTAAACAGTGTACATAATTAATATATTGCTATTATTATTTCGAAGACTGGATTATATAAAAACTAAGGGGGTCATTTATGATGCTGAACTATGCCTATATTAGGCGTACTTCAGCTAACCATTGCGCCGCAATCTGCGACTTCTCCCCTCTCATGCCAGGTCTAAAAAAGTGGTAGTAGCGTGGGCGGGGCAGCCAGGAGAAGCTGTTAGTATACTCTTGATGACACTTCTGTAAAAGTAGCTTTTCTCAGCTTGTGGAGGAAGTAGAGGTGCTGGTGGGCCTTCCTGGCCAGTGACGTTGTGTTGTTGCTCCAGGACAGGTCCTATGAGATGTGAACTCCCAGCAATTTAGTACTACTTACCCTCTCCACAGCAGCATGGTGGGTGTGCTTTTTCCTGAAGTCCACAACAATCTCTTTAGTCTTATCGATGTTCAGAGAGAGATTGTTGTATCTTGTAGTTAGACTCATCGTTGTTGCTGATGAGTCCCACACTGTTACATAGTAACATAGTAACATAGTTTATAAGGCCGAAAAAAGACATCTGTCCATCCAGTTCGACCTGTTATCCTACAGGTTGATCCAGAGGAAGGCAAAAAAACCCTGTGAGGTAGAAGCCAATTTTCCCCACTTTAGGGGAAAAAAATTCCTTCCCGACTCCAATCAGGCAATCAGAATAACTCCCTGGATCAACGACCCCTCTCTAGTAACTATAACCTGTAATATTATTACCCTCCAAAAATACATCCAGGCCTCTCTTGAACTCTTTTAGTGAACTTACCATCACCACCTCCTCAGACAGAGAGTTCCATAGTCTCACTGCTCTTACCGTAAAGAATCCTCTTCTATGTTTGTGTACAAACCTTCTTTCCTCCAGACGCAGAGGATGGCCCCTCGTCACAGTCACAGTCCTGGGGATAAATAGATCATGGGAGAGATCTCTGTACTGACCTCTGATATATTTATACATAGTTATTAGATCTCCCCTCAGTCGTCTTTTTTCTAAAGTGAATAACCCTAATTTTGATAATCTTTCTGGGTACTGTAGTCCACCCATTCCAGTTATTACTTTAGTTGCCCTCCTCTGAACCCTCTCCAGCTCTGCTATGTCTGCCTTGTTCATAGGAGCCCAGAACTGTACACAGTACTCCATGTGTGGTCTGATTTGTAAAGTGGCAGGACTATGTTCTCATCACGGGCATCTATGCCTCTTTTGATGCAACCCATTATCTTATTGGCCTTGGCAGCAGCTGTCTGACACTGGTTTCTGCAGCTTAGTTTGCTGTTCACTAAAATTCCTAGGTCCTTTTCCATGTCAGAGTTACGCAATATTTTACCATTTAGTTGTGTAATCATCATCAAACTTGATGAAGAGATTCCAACTGTGCAATGGTGTGCAGTCGTGTGTGAATAGAAGGGGGCTCTGCACACATCCTTCAGGGGTCCCCGTGTTCACTGTAATGATGCTGGATGTGTTGCTACAGACTTGCACCTCCTACTACCTTTGGTCTCCCAGTTAGGAAATCTAGCAGCCGGTTGCACAGTGAGGTGTTCAGCCCCAGTCTGTCCAATTTCAGAATGAGCTGTTGGGGATATTAATGTTGAATGCTGAGCTGAAATCAATGAATAGCATTCTAACATAGGAGTCTTTTTTGTCTAGATGTGTGAGGGCTGTGTGGAAGGCAGTGGAAATACTTGTCAAGCAGTTGGACCTATATGTAAATTGGAAAGGATACAGGGAGGTGAGGAGAGATAGACTTAATATGTTGCATGACTAGCCTTTCAAAGCTTCATAAAATGGGGGTGAGTGCCACTGGATGGCAGTCATTGAAACTAGGTGACACCTTCTTCGGGACAGGGATAAAGGTGGTGGCTTTGAAGCATGTGGGGGCAATGGCCTGATTCAGTAACATGTTAAAGATTTCTGCAAAGGCAACTGTGAGTTCCCCTACACAGTCCCTCAGTACATGACCAGCTATGTTGTCAGGACCAGTAGCTTTCCGAGCACTGATCCTACTGAGTCATCTCATCACACTAAAACATCACCACCATCACCCATCAGGAGGGGGAGAAGAGGGGGAGTGTGCTGTTTTATGCCACAAACTGAGTGAAAAAATCATTCAGCTCGTTCAGAATAGAAATGGTACTGTCATAGGTTTGCGGGGGAGGCTTTTAATCTCTGATGGTCTGTATCCCCCACAGCATAATAGGCTGAACTGAATGGACATGTCTTTTTTCAGCCTTATAAACTATGTTACTATGTTACAAACTCAGAGTAACTCTGTTATCATTAAAGCAGTGAACTATCCTCCTGGATTACCGCCTCTTAGGCTTACTGATGCCCCAGGACAGGTTGTTTTTTTTTTGTTTTTTTTTTTTGTAACTGATTTTTATTGAGTTTTTTAAAAAACAATACAGGCAAGTTATACTTTGCATCACATATGAGTGCTCCATCAACAGTTGAATCATGTTGGTAACATCAGTTGCTTTACAAAGATCCGCTTAAGTCAATCCAAACATTGGAAGTCTTAGGAGTGCTTTTTAACATGAAGTGCACTGAAGCATTATTGAAAAAAGAAAAAAAAAGAAAGAAAAACATGGTCGAGGTAAAGACACCATCAGTCATAAAAAGCAATATGGAACAATCAACAGAACACTACTGAAGCAGGTGCTCTCACTTATCCTATATTTATACTTATTATTCAACAATAAGTTACAACCAATCTGTCAAGTGGCGAGATAGTCAGATTGAGAAAAGACGTATATGTCATGGGTCTGCTAACACCGGGTATAACTGAATCCATCTGGACCATTGAGTATGGAATTTTTTGCTCGCTCCAGACCTATGGCTATGACCTTTTCAAACCTATAATTGGTGTGTACAATGTTGATAGCCTCTGATAAAGAGGGACTATCTGGGGATTTCCAGTGGCGTGCTATTACCAGTTTAGTTGAGTGTAGGAGATGGCACACTATAGTTCTCGAAGGACCCTTGTATTAATCTAATCCTATTAGTAGCAGAGCAGTGTCTGGAGTCAGCTTAGGATGGGAGTGATCCAACTGGTGGATTACCCTGTCTATGGAATCCCAAAGAGCCTGCAACTTCGGGCAACCCCAAAATATATGGTATAGGAAACCTAATCCGTTGCATTGTCTCCAGCAATGGCTCGAGACTGTGGGAAATATACTAGCTAGTTTGACAGGCGTATAGTACCACCTCAATAGGAGTTTGCTATATTGTTCCCAATGCGAGGCGCACTTAGTGGAGGAATGCGCCCTTGTAATCGCTTGTTGCCAGCTAACAACAGGAATTTGTATAGCCAAATCCTTTTCCCATGCTAGCATTGTGGGGATTTTACAAAAACACTATTATGTGTGAAAGCATTATATAGGGGTCTTGTGAGCTTACGTTGGATAGCGTTAGGTGACTTTAGTATGTCAGTCATAACAGTAGGGACCTCCACCCAAGGTGGGAATTCTGAGTTCAGAAATGATTATATTCTATTGTAGGTGTGAAGTTCTGAGGTTGGCAGGCCATATTTGCTGTTTAGTGATTGAAAAGATAGTATCCTCTCCTTGGTGATTATATCGGAGAGAAAAGTTATATTATTTTGATTCCATTTGTCCAGTGATAGGTCTGGTAAGTATGCCTTCAAAGCATTTAACCTAATCTGTATTTTAGTCTTAGGTTCTGTTGTGGCCATCCCGGTGCATCCAACTCTCCAAGCCTGTAGTGATGCAGAGACCGTGGGCGGGAGTGTGTCAGAGTGTAGCTGCTTTTGGCCCTGTATGCCTAGTAGTACATCTAGATGTTCAACCCCTCATCTTGGCTTCAATATATGGCCAAAGCTTTGTGCCATCTTTGGTGATCCAGTGCTTAGATTGATCCACCAAGAAGGCATGGTAGTGTCACTTCTGTTTAGCTCTGGTCAGTAGTGAATAGAAGACAGGTTGTTTCTAACTGTTTTCAGGCCCACCTGATATTCTGCTATGAAGGCAGCATTCCTAGCTTTCAGGAGCTTGAAGACTTCTGTTAGCCATGGTTTCTGATTGGCACGAACAGTGATGGTCCTGAGGACAATTACATCATCAATACACTTGGTCATGTAGACAGAGACAGTATCTGTATACACCTGGAGATCTATGGTGCCATTATAGGTAGCAGCTTTTTTAAACACATTCCAATCTGGGGTGTTAAAACAGTTGCCTCTGAAGACCCTTCTTGCCACACCCATACCTGCTTATGAACTGGTTTGGTGACTTTGACCAGTGCTCTGTATGCTCGCATTAGTATAACAGCAATGTGGTCAGAGTTGATGTTGGAGGATAGCTATTCTTATTGGAAATCACCAAGTGATATGCTAATTATTATAATTAAATGGTAAATTTAAAGCTTTGGTAAATAAAGGAATGTCAGTGGGAGTTTTCACAAAAAAAACCATTGCTTTGGGGATAGGTTTCCTTAAGGGAAGCACTATGAAAATGGGTAAAATGTATTCTTGGCTACATACAAGACAGTAAATATGCTTTGGCATCTCTACAGGAAGTGTGCTGGGAAGAGATTTGTATTTGGATATTGGCGTCTGTCGTTTCCCTTTACAAATCAATACCACATGAAAAAGACATTTTGGCTCTGAAGTGGTTCATCAATGTCTATAGTGACGATTTGAAGGAATATTTGAGTGCCGTTATAAACATTTTACTCACACATAATTATTTCTTACTTTGTGGGCAATTTATTTTTACAGACATCTAGAGACAGATATTGGAGCCAAAGTCTCCCCGTCCATAGCAAACATTTTTATGTCATGGGACAGGGAATATTTGTTCAGTATTACCAATCCCTATATTGTGTCACTTCTCTGGTATGGACTTATATTGATGAGCTGCTATTTATTTTGACGAGTTCAAATAGCGGCCATAACAGAGGTTACTTATTTGAATAATAACAATATGAACTTGAGAGTCACACATCGGGTCTCATTTATCAGAACTGTCTAGCAGAAAAAACGTAGTCTTAGTTGCCCATAGCAACCAATCAGAACTCTCCTTTCATTTAGTGGTCAGAACATTTAGCAGGCATTACAATACTCTGATTGGCTAGTCTATACCCTCATTGGTCCCAGACTGGTTAGCTGAGATCCCTGGCTGTATATTAAATCAATCTCAGCACTGTCACCATGTGTATAGACATTATGACATTTTGCAGCCATGATGAACCTGTACGTTTCAGTGATGTGGTTTAAGATTAGTGGTTAAAGATGTGTAGTTCACCTGAAAAGCGTAATCTGCAGTTTTTTTCCTGATGTGTCCTTGTTATTTTGTCAAGCTTTTATCTACATGAAATAAAGCTTGTTTATTTCTTAAAGAGATTTTTCCGAGATTGTTTAACTGATGACCTATCTTCTGGATAGGTCATCCATATCTGATCTGTGGGGGTCCAACACCTGGGACACCCGCTGATCAGCTGTTTGAGAAGGCAGCGGTGCTCACAGTAGCCTGGCGGCCTTCTTTCAGCTTTGTCTAGGCTATGTGACGTCATTTTCATCGGTCACATGATGGAGACACATCTCAGCTCCATTGAGGTGAATGAGGCTGAGCTCCAATACCAAGAGCAGCTGCTGTATAATGTACAGCCCTGTGCTTTGTGAACTGAGAGAAGGCCACTGCGCTACTGAAAGCATTTGTGCCTTCTCAAACAGCTGATTGGCGGGGGTCCCTGGTGTCAAAAACCCACCAATCAGATACTGATAGGTAACTGAGGATAGATCATCAGTTAAAAACTCACAGAAAACCCTTTTCAGCCAATAGTTGTAGTGGATCATTTTTAAAGTTCAACTTCTAATTAATGTGTTGCCGCCAAGTAATCCACTGCCTCATTGATAGATTGTAGCCACTAAGCCTGTTGCCTGGAAATGGACTGTAGAAATCATTAAGCTGGTTTGCCCCTTATAAGTCAAGTAAAGTTTACCTTGTGTCCACCCTTAGGAGAAGAGTACAAATAAACGTTTTGCGGACATTTTATTATCAGGTGTGTGTAGTGTGAAGATGATATCTTATTCTGCCAGATTCTCCTTTTGCAAAATAACTCTAGAATACATGACCTGTCACCTAAAGAGTCAGGACTACAATATAAAAAATATATTGAGTGCAATATTAAAAGGAGTCTATTAGCAGATCTGACCATGCTAAACTGCCAAAAGCCCTAGGTAGGGGCTAGTGAAGGCAGTAATAACTTTTGTTGTGCTTTTATTACCAGGTGCAGTGAGAATATGAACTTTTATTCTGCCCAATTCTGTTCATCAAGTGCCCAGGAGGTGATGCATTACTGTGAAGTGCTCTGAGAGACAGCTGTAGTAGCATACGACCAGAAGACCACTACTGCTGTCACTCAGAACAGAGAAGAGAGGCCGTGAGGCAACTCATCGCAGTACTTAGTACACAGTAAAGCACGACCTCCTGGGCACTTGCAGGAGTAAAAGATCATATTCTCACTACTCCTGATAATGAAAGCTCAACAAAAGGTATCACTGCTTTCCCTAGTCCCTACCTAGTATTTTCAGCAGTTTAGCATGGTCAGAACTGCAATCAGACTCCCTTTATCGATCTATGTATCTTTCCATGACTCATTTTGCGATTTATCAAAATTTTCATGACACTGTAACTAGGGTCATTCAAATCGAGCTTTGGATCAAAGATTCGAAGTCGATTCGTTAAGAGACTTTTTTTAACGTTTTTAATGCTGTTTCCAAGGTGCCCACCACTACCAAAGTCGACTTTGGATTCCTATTTTAAAATGTTTTTAAAAACACAGATAGGAATACCAAATTTATTTACCAAAGACTCGCACAATTGCGACCCAGACAAAGTTGCCCTACATGGAGCACACACATTTTAAGGCTGTACAGATACAGCATTACAAATTAAGTTTTTTAACGAGGAATTGAACCTCGATTTGCTCAACTCTAACTGTAACATTGAAAATCACCAATATTGACTTCTTTATTATAGACCTGGCTCTTTAGGTGACAGGTCATGTATTCTAGAGTTATTTTTTTGCATTAAAATGTACACATTTATCAGGTCAATGAGTATATTAGCAAAAGAATATGTCAACTCTTATCTCTTTTGAAGAGATGAAATTGGGCAGAAAATTGTACTGAATATGTTAAGGTCAATGGCTTGTACAAAAACAGAGGCTGTTGTGCCAGAAATGATTTCATTGCTTTAGTTCTCACAGTGCACTTCATCATATCATTTTAAAGGGATCTGACTGGAAAGTAATGTATTGAGAAAGCAGACATTTGCAATTTTCGCCGGTACAAGGACCTGGACAATAATATCCTTCTATTTCCAACAGATCTAGAGGTACTATACTTTGCACTAAACAATTAGCTTCCAACTCAGTTTTGCCAGTGGTTGAAGGTACTGGACAATTTTATTGTATTATAAGATGTTTACTTCTTACCTAGCTTTTCCAATCTGAGCATTGTATCAAGGCCTTTGCAGTTCAGAGCAGTGCTACATACCTGAACTCAGATTATCACATGATGTCATCACATCTCCTTTGTGAGTGCATTTGAGAAGAGATAAATTCCTTCCATAGAGATCTATTTTCACATGTGCCCATATACATCTCTGACAATCAAACTCCTGGACCAAGAATCGCTAGGTCATGTCACAATGCAATCATGAGGAGCTGATTGTTTGCCATAGCAAAGCAATAAGGCTTAGTCTAAAGGAATGGAATCTGGAAGCTCCTCTAGATTTAAAAAGGTTGGCCTATCTGGTATATTGATAGCATATCGCTACAATATACCATCATTGTCAGATTGGTGCAGGTCCCACTTCTGGGACCTGCTCCTATGTAGAGAACAAGGCCCCCAAAATAAAGGAGATCCCACAGAGCATGCGTGGTGTGCTCTCCATTCATTGCTTTAGGAGTTCTGAAAATAGCCAAGTGAGCGCGCCCTGCTATTTTAAAAAGTCACAGGGTGGTGAAAGGAGAGTACACTGTGTAAGTGTGGTGACTTCTCCATTCACTGCTATGGGATTTCTAGAAATAGGCAAGCCTGACGTGGGGCCCAAACCTTTCTGACATTGATGTTATATCCTAGAGATATGCCATCAATATCTCAGTACCTTAGTGGAATTTAAAAAAAAGAAAAGAAAGAAATAATAAAATAAAACTATAACAAATAGAATTTTTTAAAAAGATTTTTTTAGAAGACAAATCAAACTAGTATAGTATACCACAGTAATTTTTTTTTTATTTGATGTAGCAGCAAATCCATCAATGCTGTTTGAGATTTTATCCTGTTTTTCTATGGATTATTAAAATTTAACTTAATTCTATGATTTACTTAATTAATTAATTTACTTAATTCTATGGTAACTTAATTCTATGATTTACTGTATTTTTTGTATTTGTATTTTTCTTCATAAGGCACACCTAATGATAAAACGCACCCCAAGTTTTAGAGGAGGAAGATAAAATAGTTTTCATCAGTTTTCATCAGACCTCAGAACAGACCCCCAAATTAGACCCCCAAACGTCTTCAGATTAGACCTCCATATCAGACCCCAATATCAGACCCCAGATCAGATCCCCATATCAAAGCTCAGATCAGATGCCCATATCAGACCTCAAATCAGACTCCCATATCAGAACTCAGATCAGATCCCCATCAGAGAGAAAATAAATACATTAAAGGGATTCTGTCACCTCGTTTAAGCCTATAGAGCTGAGGACATGGGCTGCTAGATGGCCACTAGCCCGTCCACAATATACTTTTCCTATTGCTGTGTGTGTCTTTGTTTAGTCAGAAAAACGATTTTATTCATATGCTAATTCTGGTTATAAGGAGCCCAAGGGGCGGTTACCAATATTCCTGGATCCCAGCTGCGTCCACTGTGAAGGAGCCCAGCACCGCCCCGCATCCTCTCATCTCCTCCTTGCTCCCCCGACTTCACACATTCAGAGCGCCGTAATCTCGCGCATGCGCGAGTACGCCGCTTGTCAGTGATGGTAAACTGTTCTTTCCCTGTGCTGGCATCAGCATCAGGGAACGAACTGCGCATGCGCGAGATGGCTCGCGTGAGATTACGGCTCTGAGTGCGTGAAGTCGGGGGAGCAAGGAGGAGATGAGAGGATGCGGGGCGGTGCTGGGCTCCTTCACAGTGGGCACGGCTGGGATCCAGGAAGATTGGTAACCGCCCCTTGGGCTCCTTATAACCAGAATTAGCATATGAATAAAATCGTTTTTCTGACTAAACAAAGACACACACAGCAATAGGAAAAGTATATTGTGGACGGGCTAGTGGCCATCTAGCAGCCCATGTCCTTAGCTCTATAGGCTTAAACGAGGTGACAGAATCCCTTTAACTTAATAAAATACATTGTTTACTTCTTTAGGGTGTTTGACAGAGCGTCCCCCCTGGCCAGAACTGCAAAGGGAAGTGTTCCTACCTACTTCTCGCCACTGGGTGCTGACTCCTTCGTTGCCCAGCTGCTAGTGCCTCGGTCCAGTCCCCCACTATCATTATCTACTTTAACACCACTGCAATCAATGACTGGCCACAGCAGTGACCTGCTGTCCTTGCGTCATGTCAACGGACAAGTATGCTTCCCTTTGCAAACTAAACTAAGCCCTCTAGGTAAACCTCCCCTTTAATATCACACAGCCAACAGTCACTTTAGCTGTAGCCAAAGGAGTGATCCTAGTGGTTAGGCGCCCACCAATTACATCAAAGGACTAAAGGGCGGATTGGCCATAGATCTTTCAGGGAAATTTCCCAGTGGGCCGATGCCCAGGGGCCCGGCCAGTGGAAGTTTTTGGGGATGTATTTTGTGCTTCTGGCAATATTTTGTGATAGACTGTGGTATTTGGCTCTGTTGGGGTGGTATAATGTGCCACAATATGGTATTGCTGGCCCTGCCTTCCATCAATTTGGACCCAACTACAAAACGGGGCCACTTTTAGTATTTTTTCCAGGGCCGCTTTAAGTTCCCAGTCCGCCCCTGAAAGGACTAATATGAAAAACCCCACTCCATAAATAGTTCCTATCTACAACATATAATTGCAGAATTAAACTGTTAAAATACAACATTATCTTCATTTTATCAATAATTGTACATATATAGTTACACTATTAGCACACAGAATCAGAAATGAAAAAAAAAACAGGAAAGTCTGTCTTCAGTCTACCATATAAGCTACTGTGCATACTTAATAAAGTAATACCTCCCTCATCGCTTATCAATGAACTATGGAATGGTATTAAATAAAATTAATTAGAAGTTTTAATGACTCGTGTCTGTCTTCATTTATTACACAATGTAATTTCAAGGATTGATTAATTATACACCACAGATGATTGAATGTGTAATGTGATTCACCAATTGGTTAACCGTGCAATGAAGCTGGAGATTCAGGGAGAGAACTGCTTCTGCTGGGAAATAACTTAACATATTTACATCTGTGAGTGCCTGGGTCGCTTGAACGCCTGCAATGCATTCATTATGCCTCGTAGGTTACCAAATTATTTTTATTAGACACACCTAATAAACTCACGTCCTAATACTTTAGTGTCAAGAAGAGTCTTGACAGAATTGTTTCATATTTATAAGCGCTGATATACGATGTGGATCCAAATGGGACTCTGGGCTAATTGCCTGGCCGCACCTGTATTTGCCGGACTGCATTTGTACGTGCTATTCAAAACAAATAGTATACAGCAGGGATCAGCAACCTTTGGCACTTCAGCTGCTGTGAAACTACAACTCCCAGCATGCAAAGATGCTTGGCCGTTCTCACAACTCCCATAGAAGTGAATGGAGCATTCTGGGAGTTGTAGTTTCAGGCCATCTGGAGTGCCGGAGGTTGCTGATCTCTGGTATACAGTATACAGGTGCCATCCAGCAAATGCAGGCTCCGTATGGCAAACAGCGGCGAGCTGCCACCAAGCTGCATCATGTAAAGGGGCAACCTTAGGTGGGAGCTTCATGTAATTTTTTGGAAACAATCAACAGGACAGTTGACAGGACTTTTTTTTTTCTATAATGAATAACGGAGAAAAACAAAACCGTTATAGGCTTCCGTCGTGCATTCAATCCTAATATTCTGTTATATTCCGTTATAACTCTGTTATAACGGAAAATTATAACGGAATTTATAACACAAATGCGAACCGGCCCTTACAGCTGTAATCTAAAGCAGTAATTTGACAAGTATGTAATAATGTTAACTGCAGCTGTTAATAGTTAAAATCAATTAGAAATGCTACAGAAATCTAGGTGCAGCCTCAGCCTTACAGGAAATATTACTACTAGTAAGGAAAAAGTAGTAATTGTTCTCTACACCCTCAATCCATCTGTGCAAACTAGTTGTCAGACAGCTAAACTCTTTCCTATCAGTTCATTGAGCTGGACGCAGGGGGGTCCTTTTCAACTTTTATTAATAGGATCAGTGTAAAACTACAAGAAAATAACAGTATTCAGTATAAAGTATACAGCATATCTCAGTACATCACATTATGTAGATACATGGATTATATAACATGGTGAATGAAAGGGACAGCTGCAAGACAGAAGAGATAAAGATATGAGCACTAGGAAGCTATTAGTGACAATACAGGGAATTATAGTAACTCACCGACTGTGCTATGATGAGGAAAACAACAGAAAACTAACTGTCTAGTGGACAGACATTAGGATGACTGCCATGCATGTGGAAAGATGGCTGTTGAAGAGGAAGGGGGCCGGGCTAAACAAGGCATGATGGGAAGCTACGGAAGCCTGGAAAGGAAAATGTAAGTCTGCATAGAAACATGAGGCAGAATAAATGAGGTTGCAATACAAGAACATGTCAACAGGTGGAGCTGTTGGATAACTAATTAGATATATTGCTGAGAAGGCATAACACTCCCCGTCTGGTTTCCAGGGGATACCACATAAACCTTTCAACTGGAGAGTAATAGAACAAGTTCAGAAACGGGTCTAAGAAACAGTTCTCCGTTTTGCTTGGGGATCTTGATCTCCGCATTCCTGACTTTTCCATCTTGACTTGGGAAGACTTAAGTCACCAATCCTAAAGGCCACTCATTCCGCTTGGACTGGTTGTCTTTTACTAGAACAATGTTTCCAGGCTCTATGTTGGGCCTACTTGTTTGCCATTTGTTTCTTGCCTGTAACGTGGAAAGGTACTGTTTTCTCCACTTGGTCCAGAAAAGGTCTGCTAACATTTGAACTCTCTTCCACTGTAATTTGTACAAGTCCTTAGTAGTAAACTCCATGGGAATAGTCATGGTTGCATTAAATTTTTGGGTGAGGAGAGCTGCAGGAGTAAGCAGAGATGAGTCTTCAGGATCGTTGGATATGGGAACCAGTGGTCTAGCGTTTATAATGGCTACTACCTCAGCCATGAAGGTAGTGAGTGTCTCGTGAGTGAGCTTCAAAGGGCCTAGTTGCAGAAAGATGGAGTCAAGTATTCTCCGTGCAATGACGATCATGCGCTCCCAAACACCTCCCATGTGAGATGAGTGAGGTGGGTTGAAAGTCCACATGCAGCCTAGTTTGGAAAGGTATCTTTCTACTTGGTTCACATCCAGATTTTAAGGAATCTTTAGTTCACCACAAGCTCCAATGAAGTTGGATCCTCTGTCAGAGCGGATATGCTTTACATGTCCTCTGAGAGAAATGAAGCGTCTGAGTGCATTTATAAAGCTAGATGTGTCCATTGCTTCAACAACTTCTATATGTACAGCTCTAACACTCAAACATGTGAATAAGACAGCCCAGCACTTGCTGTTTGCGTGTCCTCCTCTAGTATGTCGTGCAATAACTGACCAGGGACCAAACACATCGAGTCCCACGTTGGTGAAGGGGGGTTCAGTACTCAAACTGTCCATTGGAACGTCAGCCATTTTTTTGGACTTGACATGCCCCACGGAGTTTTCGGCATATGATACATTTGTAAATAACTCTACTTATAAGTCTCTTAGCTCCTACTACCCAGAATCCAGCTTCTCGTAGGGCTCCTTCAGTTATCAAGCGTCCTTGATGCTTAACCTGTGCATGATAATACTCGACCAGAAGAGAAGCAACATGACCATGGGGGGATTATGATTGGAGTACACTCGTTGACTTTGAGCTTTGTATTTGAAATGCGTCCACCAACTCTCAACAGTCCATCAGCATCTACAAATGGGTCAAGTTTAGTAAGAGGACTATCTTTAGGGACGCCTATGCGATTTTTGAGAGACTCTATAGTTGGGTATAAGCCCCCTACTGGACACAACGGATGATAACCTGTTTTGCCTGCATGAACTCATCCGCTGAGTGGCTATGACTGTGTGGCTTTAAAGGATTTGACAATGTGAATCAGGCAAACTAAGGCTCTGTAGGCTGACCTCCAGGTGGAGAATTTGTGGAAGCGGCTAGAACCAAGGTGACTTTTAGTGACTGTTGTATTAAGTGTGGAAACTTGAGGTCGAATTTCCACATCTGATTCAGGCTCAAAAAGTTCATGCATGTGTTTTTGAAGAGCGGTGAGTGCTGGTTGATACAGGAATGCAGGCCCTACGAGCCAGGTAGTGTCTTTAAGGTGTGATGCTGGTACAGCTCTGGTAGCATGGTCAGCAGGATTGTGGTTAGTTGGTACAAAACCCCACTGAGAAGGCTGCGAGGACTTCCTAATTCTAAGTACTCGGTTGTCCACGTAGACATAGAATCTCCTAGTCTCGTTATAAATGTATCCCAACACTACTTTGCTATCGGTGAAGAATTCTGCATCTTCAAGCCATAGGTCAAGTTCTGACCTGATGAGTTCTGCCAGCTCAATGGCAAGAACAGCAGCATAGAGCTCTAGTCTTGGTATGGTAAGTTCGGGACATGGCGCTAGCTTTGCTTTTCCCATGACGAACCCTATGTGGATGTGACCTGAGATGTCTACAGTTTTCAAATAAGCAACTGCAGCTATGGCTTTGACTGAAGCATCACAAAATACGCACAGCCTCCTGGAGAGGACTTCTTCAGCGGAAACATACGTATATGGCCTATGTATGTGGAGATCAGACAATGAATTCAAAGAATCCCTCCAGGTTAACCACGAAACCTCTTTCTCTGAAGAAAGAGAGGTATCACAATCAGCTGAATCCATAGTTAATTCACGTAGCAAGGTCTTACCTTGGATGATCACAGGTGCAGCGAATCCAAGGGGATCATACAGGCTGTTGATTGTGGAGACGACGCCTCGTCGAGTGAAGGGTTTTTGCTCTAGGTTGACCTAAAACGTGAAGCTATCGGACTTGAGGTCCCAGTTGAGTCCTAGACTACGCTGTACAGGAAGAGAGTCTGTAGCGAAGTCCAGGTCCTTCAGGTCATTGGCATAATCTTTTGTAGGAAAGGCCTCCATCACGGTTTTGCTATTAGGAGCTATCTTATGTAGCCTGTGGTTAGAACGAGCGAGAGCACTCTGAGTTTTTTTGAGTTGGCTGATTGCAGCCTCTGATGATGGAAGAGACTTTAGACCGTCATCTACGTAGAAGTTTCTTTCAATGAACTGTCGGACATCTTCATCAAAGTCTGTTTCGCTTCCCTGTGCGGATCTCTTAAGCCCATAGATCGCTACAGCAGGGGATGGGCTGTTGCCAAAAACGTGCACCTTCATACGGTATTCTACTATGTCTTTGGTAGGTTCGTTATCTTTGAACCAGAAGAAACGTAGGAAGTCTATGTTCTTCATTAACAAAGAAACAATGGAACATTTGCTGTACTGTATATCTGCAGTGATAGCATCTGGTTCTTTATGGAATCTGATGAGAACACCAATGAGAGTGTTGTTGAGGACAGGTCCTGTTAAAAGAACATCATTCAGAGAGAGTCCCTGGTATCTTGAGCTGGAGTCGAACACTACGCGTATCTGATCTGGTTTCTTGGGATGATAGACACCAAATATTGGGATATACCAGCATTCTTCGCTCTCTTCTAGAGGTGGAGCCACTTCCGCATGGCCACTTTCGAATATTTTGCTCATAAAAGCAAGGAAGTGTTTTTTCATCTCTGGCTTCCTTAGAAAGTTGCGTTTTAGCAAGGTAAGGCGTTTTAGAGCTTGCTCTCTGTTGTCAGGAAGACGGGGTCTCTGAGACTTGAACGGTAGAGGGGCCACCCAGCTATTGGTTTCATCTTTGTCAAATCCTTGATCCATTATCTTAAAGAAGGTCTCATCTTCGATGGAATGAGTTATTTTATGATCCTCTTCAGTCTTTTGGAAAACACCGCACCTTAGATGATCTTCATCTCCACTGCACAGATAATCAGTGGAGCATTTGCCCTCTCCGGTGTTCAGGTGTGCTGGGTTGGTAAGCTTCTCTTTCACAAGGAATTTGTTGGGAGAGGGCAGAAAAAGGGATGGACGCCCGCTCTCTAACGTGCTTGTGTAAAGAGAGTTGACGTTGTTTGGTTTGTAAGCGTTTCCTAGGCAAACTTCCCCTATAATGACCTATCCAAGGTCTAGTTTCTGAGTGTAGGGAGAGTTATGAGGACCATTTATCTGTTTCCTCACTTTGTGGACTCTAATAATGTCTCTGCCCAGCAAAAGTACTAATTTGGCTTGAGGATCGAGTGTGGGGATGAGATGCGCTGTGCTTATCAAATGAGCATGATGTATAGCTGCTTCTGGTGTGGTGATCTCTTCTCTATTGTTTGGGATTGAATTACACTCTATTAATGTAGGAAGAGGTAAGGATGTCTAACCATCTAGAGATTCAATCTGGTAGCCTGTGGCTCTTCTTCCAATTTCTTCGCTCACCCCTGTACATGTTTTAAGTGAGTAGGACGAACTAAGTCCTTTGATTTTAAAGATGTCAAAGAAAACTGAGCTAGCAATTGACCTGTTGCTCTGATCATCCAGGATGGCGTAGAGTTTGACTGCTCTTTCTCTGTGACCTATAGGGTAAACTGTAACAAGAAAGATCTTCGAGCAAGATTTGTTACTCAGACCTTCTCCGCAATCTTGAGTACACTGGGGTGACACTTCAGGAGGTACACTATCTTTCCTCTCCCCGCCGTGCTATGTTATTTGGTCTGAGGGTGAGGGAGTCTGTGGTGCTGACCCTGGGTGTAGAGCTGTGCTGTGTTCTTGGCTGTTGCACTCGGAGCAAGTAATACTGGCTTTGCAATCTCTAGCTAAGTGAGATGAAGATGCGCAACACCTGTAGCATATATCGTTTTCTTTGAGGAACGTTCTTCGGTCCTTAAGAGATTTGTTCCTGAAACTTCTACACTTCTATAATGAGTGAGGCTTTTTATGTAAGGGGCACTTCTTGCTTGGGTCTTTCATGAATGTCCCACTGGTTTCTGGTGTACTGTAGGTCTTATGTGAGAAATCGGCAGAAGATACATTCGTTTTGTGTACAGTGATAGGTGTGCTTCTGGAGTTACAAACTGAAGCAAGCTTACCTATCCTTGGGTTGACAAGGTCTACGGTGGAAAGGTCGAAACTGGGGTCATTCCTGATCTTCGCCTGTTGATGTACAAAATCTACAAAAAAGCAGAATGGAGGGAACAGCGCGTTGTGTCTTTGTTTGTACTCTGAGCCCCGGTTGATCCATTTCTCCTGCAAACTGTAAGGTAGCTTTTGCACTATGAATTTGATGCCTCTAGCTATATCTAGGGATGCGAGGCCTTGCAGGTCTCCTTCATACTTGGCAACTTGGAGTTCTATCAAGAGGTCACTCAATTCTCTTAGCTTGTGAAAGCTTTTGTTTGAGATTTTAGGAAAGTCTTCTAACCTTTTAAAGAGGGATTCTTCTATCATCTCTGAGTAGCCATAGCACTCATTGAGCCTCTCCCATAACATGTCTAAGCCTCTGCTCGGGTAGTTGATGTTGATATCTCTGATGCGTTTTGCGTGATCTGACGACTCATCTCCTAGCCACAGGTCAATCTCTTCACTTGCAGAGAGGTCAAGGCCTGCAGTGGTATTTCTGAAGGAAGCTCTCCATGTTCTGTAACTTTCAGGACGGTCGTTGAGAGACCTTTGATGAGCAGCTCATGACGTGCAAAGAACTTGAGGAAAGCTGGTAGCTCTTGATCTCTGAGAAGGTGATCTGGATTAGCATCGCTGTGGTGAGAATTCGTTAAGAAATTGTCGTAGAACGCGTTGTCATCGGAATGGTCACCATCGGCACCTCCTTTCTTGAAGGCGGTCGCTGCGTGGCAGGAATCCATGGTCCTGGATGCAGGTGGCTCGGATGGTAATTGGTAGACAGAATTACCTTCATGCTTAGGGTGGAATGATTGGTGTGCGAAGGTCGCTAAATGTATGACAGCATTTTGTCCTAGATGATTATCAGGATTTGATCTCATTCTTGGAGGTAGATGCGGGTAGTGGGCGTGCTGTAGCGCGTAATCTGAAGTGCATTGCGAGATATCCTGATGGCCAGGTTTGGGTCCGAGTTTTATGCTGGATCCTTCACTAGTGCAGCGTGCTGCTGCATCTAAAGCCTGTGCTTTTGCTTCTGCTGCTGCGGCTTCCTTGTCCGCAACAAGTTTTGCAAGGTTGGCTTCCTTAGCCACAACAAGTTTTGTAAGGTCAAGTTTTGCAAAGTCAGCTTCTAGATGTGCTTTTTCTTTTTTTTAATTTAGATTCTTCTTCAGCAAAGGTAGCTCTCACTTTGGTGGCTTCTGCCTTCGCTCCGGCGGCGGCAGCTGCGAGGCTGCTCTTAGATGTCCTTGAAGCTGCTGAGCTAATATGGGAACGTGTTACATATATTTCAGATCCTCTGTCTGACATTGTGGCTGCATGTGGCTTGACTGCTTGCTAATAGAAGACAGTATCTGTACTTCAACCCCCGTTATATAGTAGTCGTTTTACTGTTCTCAGTACATCACATTATGTAGATACATGGATTATATAACATAGTGAATGAAAGGGACAGCTGCAAAACAGAGGCGATAGCACTAAAGACATGAGCACTAGGAAGCTATTAGTGACAATACAGGGAATTATAGTAACTCACCGACTGTGCTATGATGAGGAAAACAACAGAAAACTAACTGTCTAGTGGACAGACATTAGGATGACTGCCATGCATGTGGAAAGATGGCTGTTGAAGAGGAAGGGGGCCGGGCTAAACAAGGCATGATGGAAAGCTACAGAAGCCTGGAAAGGAAAATGTTAATCTGCATAGAAACATGAGGCAGACTAAATGAGGTTGCAATACAAGAACATGTCAGCAGGTGGAGCTGTTGGATAACTAATTAGATATATTGCTGAGAAGGCATAAGAGTAATCATATACAATATGTGTGAACATATGAGACATGGGGCATCATGAATTATAATTGTGAACTGTACATTTTGCTTTTGGTGCAGTACTGCCAAAAATGGATGCAAGAGATATTTAGAAAGCTGCTTGAACATTTATTCAATACCAAAGTGAAGTGAGGTAAATTAAGGCAAATCAGGCCTCTGACATATATAAGCAATTATTCCATCTGATGATATTGGTATAATTAAATAATATTATACTGTGTTATGTCCAAATGACCTTTTTTCCATTAATTTTCACATTTAATTTTCTGTTGTTCGCCAGCCTGACATCCTGTTCTGCATAACAGTTATACAGCAATTATACTGGATTCTGTTCAAGTGGCATTTTTTTCCTCAAAACTTTTCAAAGTTAAATAAATTTCTGTTGCTCACAGTTCGCCATATGTATTGTTGTATGTCACAGTAATATTGCAATTATACTGGGCTCTGTCCAAGTGACATTTTTTTTCATTTTTTTTTCCCGAAGTTAAATACATTGTTCAGAGTGCTTGACATATAGTTCTGTATCACCAGGCATGGGATTCAGATGGTTCCCTCCGGTTCTCCAGATCCGGTTGTTAAAATTACAGCCGGATCGGAGAACCGGGTTCCCAGCTGAATCCTGATCCTAATCCTGAAGCGCTCATCTCCTGCTTTTCCTGCCCACGCTGCACTAGCCTGACCTCGTACAGCATCAGGACGTAGTGCGCGCACTCTGACCTGACGCTGCACGCAGTCAGGTGACAGAGAAGTGTGGGCAGAGAAGACAGAGGAGAGACGGACCTGGAGCGGAACCGCGGCGCAGGAGAGGTAAGAGAGTTTTTTTATTTTATTCTGATGGGGGCACAGTGGGCTGATCTGAGGTCTGATGGGGCACAATGGGCTGATCTGAGGTCTGATGGGGGCACAGTGGACTGATCTGAGGTCTGATGGGGGCACAATGGGCTGATCTGAGGTCTGATGGGAGCACAGTGGGCTGATCTGAGGTCTGATCGGGGCATAGTGGGCAGATCTGAGGTCTGATGGGGGCACAATGGGCTGATCTGAGGTCTGATGGAGGCACAGTGGGCTGATCTGAGGTCTGATGGGGGCACAATGGGCTGATCTGAGGTCTGATGGAGGCCCAGTGCGCTGATCTGAGGTCTGAGGTCTGATGGGGGCACAGTGGGCTGATCTAAGGTCTAATGGGGCACAATGGGCTGATCTGAGGTCTGATGGGGGCGGAATGGGCTGATCTGAGGTCTAATGGGGGCACAGTGGGCAGATCTAAGGTCTGATGGGGCACAGTGGGCTGACCTGAGGTCTGATGGGAGCATAGTGGGCAGATCTGAGTCCTAATGGGGCACAATGGGCTGATCTGAGGTCTGATGGGGGCATAATGGGCTGATCTGAGGCTTTTCCTGCCCGCACTGCACTAGCCTGACCTCGTACAGTGTCAGGACGTAGTGCGCGCACTGTAACCTGACGCTGCATGCAGTCAGGTGACAGTGCAGTGTGGGCAGAGAAGACAGGAGTGCCGGACCCGGAGCGGAACCGCGGCGCAGGAGAGGTAAGAGAGTTTTTTTTATTTTATTCTGATGGGGGCACAGTGGGCAGATCTGAGGTCTGATGGGGGCACAATGGGCTGATCTGAGGTCTGATGGGGGCACAGTGGGCTGATCTGAGGTCTAATGGCGCACAATGGGCTGATCTGTGGTCTGATGGGGGCACAATGGGCTGATCTGAGGTCTGATGGAGGCACAATGGGCTTATCTGAGGTCTGATGGAGGCACAATGGGCTTATCTGAGGTCTGATGGGGGCACAGTGTGCTGAATTGATGTCTAATGGGGCACAATGGGCTGATCTGAGGTCTGATGGGGGCGCAATGGGCTGATCTGAGGTCTAATGGGGGCACAGTGGGCAGATCTGAGGTCTAATGGGGCACAATGGGCTGATCTGAGGTCTGATGGGGGCATAATGGGCTGATCTGAGGCTTTTCCTGCCTGCGCTGCACTAGCCTGACCTTGTACAGTGTGCGCACTCTGACCTGACGCTGCACGCAGTCAGGTGACAGTGCAGTGTGGGCAGAGAAGACAGAGGAGCACCGGACCCGGAGCGGAACCGCGGCGCAGGAGAGATAAGAGAGTTTTTTTAAATTTTATTCTGATGGGGGCACAGTGGGCTGATCTGAGGTCTGATGGGGCACAATGGGCTGATCTGAGGTCTGATGGGGGCACAGTGGACTGATCTGAGGTCTGATGGGGGCACAATGGGCTGATCTGAGGTCTGATGGGAGCACAGTGGGCAGATCTGAGGTCTAATGGGGCACAATGGCTGATCTGAGGTCTGATGGGGGCACAGTGGGCTGATCTGAGGTCTGATGGGGCACAATGGGCTGATCTGAGGTCTGATGCGGGCACAATGGGCTGATCTGAGGTCTGATGGGGGCACAGTGGACTGATCTGAGGTCTGATGGGGGCACAGTGGGCTGATCTGAGGTCTGATGGGGGCACAATGGTCTGATCTGAGGTCTGATGGGGCACAATGGGCTGATCTGAGGTCTGATGGGGGCACAGTGGGCTGATCTGAGGTCTGATGGAGGCACAGTGGGCTGATCTGAGGTCTGATGGGGGCACAATGGGCTGATCTGAGGTCTGATGGGGGCACAGTGGGCTGATATGAGGTCTAATGGGGGCACAGTGTATTGTATGTGTCCCCATTTTGTTTTTTACTTTAAAAAATGATATGTGCAGTTTGCATAAGGATTTGTTCATAGGGATTTGTTCATAGTTTTTTTTATAGTCCAACGGTCTGAGGGACAGTGAACTCGGGGGCATTGCTGGCATATGGGGGGCCACTATGGGGGGCATCTACTTGGGCATTGCTGGCACATCATGGGGGTATTACTGGCACATTATGGGGAACACTATGGGGGCATCTTCTGGGGGCATTTATACTGGCACGTCATAGGGGACACTGTGGGGGCATCTTAAACTGGCACATTATGGGCACACTATGGTGTTGGAGGGGGGAAGAACACTATGGGGGCATATTATATATGCACATTATGAGGATACTAAGAAGGGACATTTATACTGTCACATTCTGGGGGACACTATGGGGGAATCTTGTACTGGCACATTATGGGGGCACTGTCGGGAAGAGGAGAGAAGCACTATATGGGCTTTTACTAGGGGCACTATATAGGGGTATTTTATACTTGCACACATTATAGGGGCACTATGGGGACATTAGCTCAACTGGGGGCACTAAGGGGAATTTTTGTTTTTGTACTGGCACACATTATAAGGGACATTCTTTGTACTGGTGCTCAGTTTAAGTATTGAAGGTGGCAGGATGAGTTGTTCAGAAGGTGGGAGGATGATGGAAAGGAAGGAACCTAAGATGTCTTTTCGTCAAACTGCAGAGACGAGATATGGGTGAAAAATCATCATGGCGCCTTGTTTGAAAGGAGAAGATGAGAAAAGAGAACATCTGCATCAGAGGAGAAGTCACTAGATGTGAGAGGTATGTGGAGCTGTATGCTGGATAGCACTGAATATAATGTGTTTGCAAATATGTCTTTAGTGCTAGGTACAAATGTGTATAAAATGTATATGGAGTAGGTAAATCTAAAGTGTAGCCTAGGTGTAATTTAATACTGTATGGTGTATATCTCATATGTGATTATGTGAGTGTAGTGTCTATATAGTCTGTTTATGTATGCATACCTCCCAACCATCCCAAATCTGGCATAACTACTGTGTGTGGGGCACAATGGAGACTAGGCAGGGTTAGAACATGTACAGATAGACATTGGATGGAGTTAGAGGCGTGGGCCAGCGCTTTACAAAAACTCACAACGCTGGTAGTTTAGCTACTTAGGCTTTTTAAAAGTTTTGTGGTATGTGTATATATGGTGTATGTATATGTAAACACGTGTCGTGATGACGCGGGTCCGCCGTTTAGTTGGGAACCTGTTCTTAAAAATTTGAATTCCACTCCTGTTTATCACTGTTATACAGCAATTATGCAAGACTCAGTTCAACAATAAAGTGCACTTTTGGATAGACTGTTTGACTTCTGATTGTCTGAAAGTGGCAATGGATGGGATAAGGTAAGGTGGAGGACCTGTGCCGCATCATCCGCCAGTTAGAATGTGGGTGGCTGTAGTGCAAGTATCAGCAGCAGCACTGTCGGCACAAGTAGTAGCAGGTCACAGTTATCTTTCACCTCTGGTAGACAATAAAGTATGACTGCAGAGGAAGAGGATGACATTGTGGACTGGATGGCTTACTCACCATCTCAATCACAGCAGAATAATGTTGATGATAACTCTGAGTCTGACACCCGGCCTTTGAGCCAGTGTTCACTGTTCCTCCTCCTTTACAGTTAATTTTAGGCCAGAGAGAAGCATTTCTTTTCTGTCATCTCCATCTTCACTAACCTTTCCAAGAGGAGCACCTTCTTTTCCCTTAATAAACAGCATCTGGGGTTCTAAGGAAGCACAATGCTAACATCCATCACATATATTGGTGCTCACAGTTTAGGTTCCAGCAGTTGAACCTCAGTTAACATACGTTGAAGAACCATAGCACTCTTCTTACAATGCAGATAATACTTTTATTGACCAAACAGGGCGATGTTTTGATTTCAGTCTTTATCAAGCAATCAAACACACACTACAGCACTTCTTAAATACCCAAAGTGTGGTCATTTTATTAATTATTAGAGATGAGCGAGTAGTGAAATATTCGAAAGTTCGAAATTCGCTTCGAATAGACCGCGAAATTCGACTATTCGACCGAATATCGAATCCCATTAAAGTCTATGGGAAAAAAATGCTCGCCACTTGGAAATCTCAATTCGACCACTTGGAGGTCACCAAGTCCACCCTGAAACCTCAGAAAAGGATGCCAACACTGCTGGAATGCAACTGGGACAGCAGGGGAAGCATGTCTGGGTGCATATAACGCGCCCAAGTCGCACTATTACGCCACTATCACAGCCTCTCAACAATACACTCCAAAGACAAACTAATCTCTCTGTAAAGTGAGATCATACAAGGAAACCTTCTTTCCTCTACATTGCTATGGACCCCAAGCCAAACTAGGCAAAAAAGAAGATGAAATTCTGCACCCCTTAAAATCACGTTGCCTATGACAACCACAGATGGCATAGGCAAGGGGGAAAGCAAATAGACCCCACCCCTAATTGTCACTGTGTGTGTGTGTGAGATGTGGTCAGACATGTCTTCTTTAAAATGTAAAAACAACTCAAACACATGCAGAAGCCTTAAAATGCCCAAATGTTGGCGCTTAGAGATGTCAGTGACCGACCTGGCCCAGTGTCATGTCTAGCAGGTAAAGCAGTGGGGATGTTGAGGGATGCGTAGGACCGCAAAAGGCAGGAAGAGGCCCGTGGGCTGGCCAGAGGCTCATGGAAAATTTTTGTGGAGGCCCAAGAGTGAGAACGTCTTAAAAATTGTGTGGAGGCTAAAGAGGTGAGACCTCTTAAAAATTATGTGGAGGCCCAAGAGCTGAGACCTCTTAAAAATTATGTGGAGGCCAAGAGGTGAGATTCTTAAAAATTATGTGGAGGCCCAAGAGGTGAGACCTCTTAAACATTTGTGGAGGCCAAGAGGTGAGACCCGTTAAAAATTGTGTGGAGCAAAGAGGTGAGACCTCTTAAAAATTGTGTGGAGGCTAAAGAGGTGAGACCTGTTAAAAATTTTGTGGAGGCCCAAGAGGTGAGACCTTGATAAATTTTGTGGAGGCCCAAGAGGTGAGACCTCTTAACACTTTGTGGAGGCCCAAGAGGTGAGACCTGTTAAAAATTTTGTGGATGCCCAAGAGGTGAGACCTCTTAAACAT